>JALMGJ010000001.1:62257500-62455000 GCA_023362775.1 Charina bottae | reverse complement strand
AGCAGATTAGATTTTAAAATGTTTAGTTTCTAATCCTTTGGGTTTGATTTAAATTTACATTTCCTGAAGCTTTATTTTTTAATTGAAACTCTGCTTTGTATTTTCATATTCTGAATCATTTATTTTTATAAGCATTTAATGGAAAGATAAGTACATGTTTAAAGTTCAATGTGAACTCGTTACATAATGCTGTCCCACTAAATCATCATCTACCTCCTTCTTTGTACCATGATTCTTACCCCTCTCAACAACCATCTGGAAGAGGCTGGGTTAGTGAAAGTTGTGCTAGAAATCTGTGCTTCCCTACCTTGTTGCTCCACTGCATTAGCTTTGTGCAAAATGTTTACAGTTTGAAATGTTCCGAGTTCAAAAATCCATTTTTTATGTTCTAAAGTCAGAACAAAATACCCTGTGTTCCAAAGTTTTGTCTCAAGCTCAGAATGATACACTCTGTACTTTTCTCAAGTTTAGAAAAAATAAGGACATTCTTTCCATACTGTTTTGAGTGTTCTAATATTCTGTGATTAGTTTGTTATTTTTTTTTTAGATTGCTCCAAGTCATGGAGACACATTATCTAGTATAACAGCAAACACAGTTTCCATTCTCATTATCATTTGCTGGAGCTAATTAAGGGGAGATGGGATGAAAAAGTGTTAGTTTAAAACATATTAAGAGACTGAACCATTTTGGGCAAAGAAAAAGATTGCTTCCTACCTGGTAGGAAAGGTTACTACTGTATTTAAATTCCTTGCCATACAGACATTGGAATTCATGGTTTGTAATATAATGTAGTTGTTCTGTGAGCTCTGTTTTTGAGCTCTGTGTGTATGTGTGTCAGGCAGATTGCCAAATGTAAAAGAATGCATTGAGCAATGTCTGGCATTACAGATATCTGTACGCTAAAAATATTACTGTTGAATTTTCAGACTGCAAATGCAAAAATTAAGTTGTGTTGTTTTCTGAGCTAGGCAGATGGAGAAGTGTCTTTTTGTTGTTACGTTGTCCGTGGTGGGTTGAAGTGAATCAATTGCTGTGGCTTGCTTCTTTGCTAGACTTTTGCAGCTGTTACTGAAGGGATCTGAGAAACCCTGGGCCACAGACCTTGGCCTAGAGAACACCATGCTGTAGTATTTCCCATAGTGCAACACTACTAGAGCTTCACTGAACCAAAGCTAGTGCCTGAACCAAAGAGTGTTACCCAAGGATGACCCTTGAGATGGGCCTCAGCAAGGCCCCAAAGAATTCTGCATAGAAATGCTAGGTGCTAAATAGTAATTCTACCTCCCTTAGGAATGCATGCCAGCCTGGGGCCCCCTATCTGGTCAGCATCTCCTTCCTGAGACAAGCTAACATGTTTACTTGACTTCCCTGTAATAAATCTTTTGTTCCCCCTCCTAAGATGTAAATGTGCAAAGATTTGATTTTATGGTTTTGACCTCAGTGATTTAGTTGTGCTTGTATAACCCAATGTCCCTAAAAGTGTAACTGTTATCTGTATAAGATGCAAGTATTAATCTCTGGCCTCCGGGAAGTGCCCATAGAACAAATGGTGTGAATGTTCACCGGATCCTCTCATTGTAACTATGTTGATGACCCACGTCACCTCCTTGACCTGATGAATCCCAGAATCCTTCAGCCCTGGGAGGGACCCTGATCCCCCAAAGCCAGCCAATCCCAGGGAATGGTCAGAGGACACCTCACCCACACATGGGCATATCATCATCATCCTCACTTCCTGCTTGTAATCTCTGTATAAAAGTTTGTGTTCTTTTGTTCTTTGGGATGGCTGTTCCACTCAGAGGTCACCTGCACGTGACAGCTGTATGGTCGGCCATCCAGCAACTTTGCTTGGCCAATTAAACTTGCTGCTGTTCCTTCACAAAGTCTTCGTTGTGTACTTGGTTTTCTCTAGAGGCGCGTGGTAAGTTTTGGTGCCTTACATTAGGATAGGCTAGATTACTTTTGTTTGCTATGAGAATGTTTAAAAAAATAAATAAAATCCCCTCGGTCAGTTCTTCTGTTGGCTGGGTTTAGGTACCATTCTGGATGTACTATGGCCCTATCTACTTTTGCAGCCCTGACATGAAACAGAAGGAAGCAAAGGGGTTGTTTCAATTTCCCCTGTGCCATTCAAGACATTCTGTGGGAACAGAGGAAACCTGAAATGTTCAGATGGAATCTAACAAGTATGGCTGTTTTGTTCTGAGCTCAGAACAAAACATGAGGATGACATACTAGAAATCAACAAAACATATACAGTGACATCATCACACCAAGGCCATGACTGATGTACTTACACCAGACATTATGACACAAGTACATCAGTTATGCCATAGGGCCTATAGTACACTGTACCCTATGGTACACTGTTGGTTGTTATTACTGTATGCTTGTGGACACATTACTGGTTATGACAATAAAACCAATAAGAAAACAGTTGGTAAAAATCAGCAATTCTAATACCTCACACAGTCCAGCTGAATTTGATTTTGCTAACCCTAGGATAAATCTGAAGAATTTTTTTTTTCTAACAGTTATTTTCCAGATGACATGGCTGTCTATTTTTCCACCTCATTTAATAAATATCTCCAGCAGCTCTTACCAGAACATCCCTATGTCACATGCCTCCTTCTTCTCAAAGCAGGAAATGACCTCTGTTCCTCAGCAGGAATCTGCTCACGCCATTCTGCTTCCCTTTCCACAGGGAGACCCAGCAGTTATAAGAATTCCATTTAAGTGAAGAAAGCAGCTCCTGTTTAATTCCTGTTTTTTTTTCCTTTCATCAGTGATAGATTTGAGTTTTTCTCATGGGATGTTGTTCTAGTTGTGGGGTATATTTACAGTAATTTTAAGACCTTTTCCTCAGGTAGTCCAAATGTGTTTGAAAGCTTCTTGTTCCTCAGATAGTCATCACCTACTGTGAAAAGTGACGATTTGGCTGTCAGGTCTATTAGAAAGCATACTAGAAATCTTTATTCTGACATATTAAACTCAATCGCAAAGATTAGAAACAGACCTGGGAGTGAGGGAAGTAAAGAATAGACTGTCTAGATCTTCCCTTCTACTGCCTAGAACAGGATTTCTCAACCAGGATTCTGTGGAACCCTGGGGTTCTGCAAGAGGTCACTAGGAGTTCCCTGGGAGATCACGATTTGTTTAAAAAATTATTTCAAATTTGGTCAACTTCACATTAAAGAAGTTAAGTTTCATTCTTTATTTTCAGTTTAAGAACACTCTTAATGCATGTATACAGGCCTACACATGAAACGAATATAATAATTTTGTAACTTCCGGCCTATATTTGAGACTGAATATGCAGGGGTTCCCTGAAGCCTGAAAAATATTTCAAGGGTTCCTCCAGGGTCAAAAAATTGAGAAAGGCTGGTCTAGGATTTGAGGATGTAAAATCTAAGATGGGCAACCAACCTTGCAGAGAATTGTTTCCCCTGTGGAACGGCTCCTGGGGAAGGAGGTATCAAAAGGCTGTCAAGGCCTGGAACTCAGGAGCTTCAGCCTGCAATCTTTGCAAGAACAGGCACTCTTGCTGTCTGTTTCCTGTCATTACCACCAGCTAGATGACTTCATGTGCAAACCAAGCAACTCTGAATCATATTGAAAAGGAATAGGAAAGAAGTTTTGTGTGCTGCATGATTCTGGACTCCAAGATGCCTTGTGCAGCCTTTATAGCAGCTCCAGTTTGGAGAAAGGCAAAATAGCCTAAAGCAACATCCCTTTCATTTACTTTCGTTTACTTCTTTGCATTGGACCCAGTGAGAAAGAGCAGGGCAACTGCAGACTGGTGCTCTTTCTCCTTTTTCTTATCACTGTTCATTCATCTGGACAGGCCCAGTGGACAAGCAGCGGTCCAGAAAGAGAATGCAGCCAATGTGTGCTAGGGATTGGCACTAGGTCCCTGATGGAGCTTGCTTAATAATGCCAATTCTTGATACACCCCAGCCTTGATTGGGAGATGCTGCAACAGCCGGAATGACTTTTCTTCATATTGACAAAAGCTGGGATCCATAAATATGATGTATGCTGCAAGTGAGAATGAATAATGCAAGGATTCAGAAGTTATGCTTACTTTTACAATGGTTCTGGTCTCTACTTCTGTAAGAACAGTTAGAGTTCAAAACATATCCATCACGATTTACTATTTTTTAAAAAAATCAAGACATTTACACCTTTCCTTTCTGAGGCAAAAACGTTGCTCAGGGCATCCTTCAATGTTTCAAAATTATAGATCTGTAAAAAGAACCATAGAAAACAATCAACCAAGAATACGAGGTCAACAGTTAAAACAAACAACAAAAGCCTGCTAAAAGAAAATGATTTGTCGGCAGGTAAAGGAGTCAGCTGCACTTTGTAGGATGAACCATTCCGTAATCAAGGCATTGCCGCTCTCTCCCTGCTCTCAGTTAAATGTGTTCCACCCCAGATTTCACACAGGGCTAGGTCAAAATAAGGTAACTATTAGAAGACAAGAGACAGTCTACAGCTCTCTAATGCACAGCCACAATTTTGGAAAAGCAAAATAAATATATGATAGGGGTAGAATATGACATTTGCCAAGGATGGATACAGATCTAGTCAGCTGGAGTTCATGGGTTCTAAACTAGTGATCAACAGTGTGATTCCACCTGACAAAATGATCTCTCTTGCATAACAGAGAAGTCATTTTCTGCCTGTCCTTAAAGGAGTTTCTTTATTTTTCTTCTGAAGTTTGAATTTCCATGTCAAAAGTGTGTTTGCTTAATCCATTTGGCTGGATAAAGAATGAAGAATCATCATCTCATGGTCAAGAGGAAGAGAAACACTCTTGCCGTTCTGATATTATCTGAAAGTGTTATTGTTTCTACTTCAAATAATGGGATTCTGGTAGGACAGTGATAAATCTTCAATGCTTTGCATTGCCTTATGCTCAGATAAAGGTCCTTGCTGCTGAATGTGTCATGCATTTCTCATATGCCTGGCCAACCAACATACTTCAAGTGAAGTAGGCAGAACTCCAGCCGATCTTCTCCCTTCCTTTAACAGGACTTAGGCTTTGAGCTGTAAGATTACTCATACCATAGGAAGTACTGTTGATTGAAAGCCATGGTCATTATTTAGTTCAAGAATCATTTCCCTTTTCACCAAATGGAAAGGTGTTGAGTGCACTCCAGCTGAAAGGCTAGCTCACACAAAGAAGTCTCTTGTGCTGTTGAAATAAATCAGAAAAAAATGATGGCACAGTAAAATTAGAATTAAGTTCTCAGTTATTTGCCCCACCTAGTACTGGATTCTTGTATCCTTCTGAAGACCTCCTAAACTGCTGCAAGAAGACTGTTTTGCTCAAGAGCACCATTCTACCCCATGAGGAAAGTTACAAATCAATGTTCACCTAGTGGATTCATTCTCCACCTCACCTCCTTCAAACTGAGTCTTCTTTACTGCAGGTGTTGTTTATTTGTTTGTTTTGTTTTGCAATGGGGGTTCTCCTCCAAGGGCCCTCCGTGCATTTTGTTTCAACAAGGAAGACAAACTTCCCTGGTATGTTTCCCTGGCTATGAAAAACTCTCCCAACAGTGATTTGACTGTTGTCTGCATTACCATTTTTTCAGCACGTGTTCAACATCTTTTTATTTAATCAGGCATTCCATGATCAGACTTGGTTGAGATGCATTTGGTTGAGATGCATACTTTTATTGTTTTTGAATGGGATGAATGGGATGTTTTGGTTTCATGGTTGCTTTTTTAAAAATGTGCAAAAGCATTGGCTTTAGGATCCACAGCCACGAAGGGTGATTTTTAAATGGTTTTTAAAGTAAATGTGAACGAATTATGTTATTTAGTTTTAAAATAAATGGTAAGTCAGGCTGCAATTTTTTGAAATCTAGCGCTCCTTATTTGAGCACCAAACGTGGGATGGCATTAATTTTGTAATACAGTCCATCTGGGCTTTTTTATGTACACAAAGGCCTCTCCAGTCCAGCACTTTGGTGCAATGTTGTAAGATTTCAATATTCTCAAGGTTTGGGAATATTTTGAAAAATATTTTTATTTGGGGAAATACAGGAGCATCTATAACATTGCCGGCAAATGCTGCGTGGCTAATGCTAAATAATTATATTTGTTGTGAAAAAGTATTTCCTTTATCTGTCCTGGGTCTCTCATTATTCTGCATTACTGAATGACCCTGCATTAACTATTTTGAGAGAGAGAGAGAAAGCTTTACTTTTTCCCACACCATAAATAATGCCATATACTATCATCAAGTCCCTTATGTACATTTTTTGCCCTATTAAATCCCTAAAAATGGTAAGCTTTGCTCCAGCCTTTCAATCATTTTGGTTGCAAAGAATCTTGAGCAATTTCCAGATTATCCCCTCCCCCCAAAAAAGCCACTTTTAAATTATTATTTACATATCATTGCCACCAGTGGAAACATTCTTTGAAATGCAAATCCCAGCTTTGGAAAGTTAATTTTCCAAAGGCTTCCCCATGGAAAGCGACAGGGTGGAGAGGAGAACAGGGAGGAGATGATATTAATTGCATCCTGTATCCTTTTAAATCAACATCTTTTCCCCCCGCCAAACATTTATACCACATCATGTGATACTACCCAGATTCTCATAATTTAGAACTGTGTTCTATATACAACCGCATTTTAATATTTAGGAAATCTTTTAAAACCATCTCAAATGTTTGAGAAGCTTTCTTATTTCAGAAAAATTAGGATCTTGACCTTTCAGAAGCAGATATTTGCAACTACTTGGTGGTGGCAAAGAACATGTCTCTGTTGTCAAAGGGTACCAGGTGAGATAACTGTCATTGACCAGGACAGGCAGTAACCAAGTTCTGGAGCAGATAAACAAGGACTACTTAGCACAATGATGGCTAAAAAAGGTAAAGGTTCCCCCCGCACATTTGTGCAGTTGTGTCCGACTCTAGGGGCCGGTGGTCATCTCCGTTTGTTAACCGAAGAGCCAGCATTGTCCGAAGATGCTTCCACAGTCATGTGGCCGGCATGACGCACGCAGAACGCTGTTACCTACCAACCAAAGTGGTACCTATTAATCTACTTGCATTTGCATGCTTTCGAATTGCTAGGTTGGCAAGAGCTCGGGCTAGTGCGGGAGCTCACTCCGTCATGCTGGACTAGGGATTCGAACCTCCGAACTTGTGATCTTCTGATCAGCAAGCCTGGCGTCTTACCCGCTGAGCCACCACGCCCCTTACAATGATGGTTACTGTGGTTTATAAAGCCTGATGATCTGTCTCTAGACTAGAACAAATTCACATATTAGTTGTTCAGACTGAGGCTTCAAGCTTAGAATAATTGCTGTATAGATCCAGTTAAGACCCTGCTGGTTCCTCAGATAACCAAGTCTGGTCATAGTACTGTTGATGGAGAATATCAAAGTGCTCCTGTTGCCATACCCTGGATTGGAACCCCAGGCACCTCACTCCACTTGCAATCAAATTCTCTTTCCTATATCATCACCTAGCAACAACATCTCACAAAAACAACATAAGCATGTTTTCTCATTATTTCACCCATGAGCCCAGAGATGCTTTATTTCCTCTTTCAACTTATATTCCATCACATGCTTAAAAATCAGACTCCAGACAAGCAACTATGCAAGAACCCCACCCTTAGAAACTCCTTAGAGCTTCAAGCTATAAAACACAGCCTGGCAGCAGACAAGCTGAGGAGCCTGCTCCCATCAAGATCTACTCATTGCTGTTAATACCTCTCCAACTTCTGACAAATTCAGATGCCACTTATTGAAATTCTTCTCCTCCCGTCTTAGTGGAATCCAGCTCAGCTGCTGTCAAATCTGCCAACAGTCACAGCAATGCTACTGTGATAAAATAGGTCCAATTCTCTCCCAATCTTACATTCCTGGGGAAGGACAGAACTCATTAAATAATTATCAACTGTGACAAGAAAGTAGCCAGCCAAACACTTGCTGCTAATCTAGGCATGACAGCAGGACTATACCTTTCAAAACGGTAATTAGCTAGATGAACGACAACATAAGTAGCAGACAATGACATGGAAAGGACTGTCCCTAAAGAATAGATTCATTATACATAGGGTTTAGAGTTTGCATGACTTATGAATGGCATTTTGCATTACACAGTGGCACTCTATCTTTTTTCTTTGTTGTTCTCCCTGCTCTGGGTAAGCAAAGGAAGAAAGGAAGTGTATGTATTACATACCTAAAGGTGAGGCTGAACATCAGAAGAAGTAATTCTGCTTTGGCACAGGTGTGATGGGAGAAGGGGCCATCATCTATCATTAGAACATGTACCCCATCATTCAAAGCACTTGACTATTAACTCCCCCCCCCATTAATGATTACAGCAACAAAGGGCTAAATCAAATATACCCCCTATGTGAACTGGCAAAAATCCGTAAATGAAACTATGCTGAAATCCCAGCAGAAATATCACCTTAATAATTCATCTTTCATCTTGCAGGAAATTAATATCAATATTATAGGATTCCTTCTGCCCAACAGGGGTGTCCTCAGGAGAGGGTAAAAAAAGTCAAAATGGCAGCTGTGACAGAGTGATCAACCAAAGGAAATTAGATGGGCCTCTACAAGGGAGAAAGTTTTTTCTGTGCTGGCATCCCCTTTGTGAGAGCCAGTTCGTAGTACTGGTTAAAACAGGGCTTTCTAAACGTTTCCCGTGGCGACACACCAATGGCACTTGAGAAAATCCGAAAGTGCCGCCGCTGCGGTGGCGCGCAAAGACCCGGAAGCGCCACAGCGGTGGCGGTGCGCAAACACCCGGAAGCCCCGCCGCTACTGGAACGCTTTCGGGTTTTCATGCGCTGCGGCAGTGGCGGCAGCGCTTCCGGTTTTCACGCGCTGCAGCGGTGGTGGCAGCGGTGTCCTGGTGTGCTGTGCGAAAATCCGGAAGCACTGATGGCCCGCTGCCATCAGCGCTTCCGGGTTTTGACGCGACACACCTGGGCCCCACAGGCGACACAGTATTGTGTCGCGACATACAGTTTGGAAAGCTATGGGTTAAAACATCAGGCTAGAAACCGAGAGACTGGGAGTTCTAGTCCTGCCTTAGGCATGAAACCAGCTGAGTGACCTTGGGCCAAACATTCTCTCTCAGTTCTAGGAAGAAGGCAATGGCAAAACACTTCTGAAATGTTGCCAAGAAAGGTGCAGGGACTAGTCCAGCAGTCACCAGAGGTCTCAGGGGGGTCTCAACAACAATCAACACTAACTTGAAGGCACAAAAATAAATAAATAATTCTCTTCGATTGATAAATAAATCCCCTTTATGGAATTCCCTCCCCAGAGAGGTTCAACTGGCATCCACATTAGCATCATTTCAACACTGGATGACCTATTTTCCCAGGCTTTTTACTGTATTTTAATTTATATTGTTTTAGGTTTTGAATGACCACCATATGTATGACAAACTTGGCAAACTTTAAGATGTGTGGACTTCAGCTCCCAGAATTCCCCAGCCAGCGTAAAGTTGCCAAGTTTGAAAAACACTGCCCTAGTGTACATAGTTTTTTTTATTTTTTATTTTATTTTATTTTAATTTTTATGCTTTTACTCAGATTATATTTTACATGTGTGTATTTTATTGTAAACTGTCCAGGGAGCTTCTGCTATTGAGTGGTTTAATTTTTTTAATAAATAAAATAAAACAAATCAATGCACATAAAGAGGGGCAGGGCTTCAGTCATGCAGTTGAGGCCACCACCCTGACTTTTTTGACTCTTCCCCTGAGAACTGTCTTGGTCACCAATCATGTTTTCATGACTTCAAGTGAGAATTGAGCAACTGTGTCAAACTGCAAACATGACATATAGTGTTACTCTGGTGAAAAGATTAAAATCATAACAGGATTTCTTCTGGGACAGTCTCCAGAAAACATATTTCTTAAAGAAATGTTAGAGTAAACGTAAGAAAGAAGGAAATGTAAATTCAGATGGAAATTAGATTTTCATCAAGAAATTGTTGGCCTGGGTGATGTATTCCCTATTTTTCTCCCCTTTTTTTAATGTTGTTATAAATCTTGATACATTGTATTGTTTCAGTACAGTGGTATTTATACAATATTAATTGAAGATTATTGACATTCTATTATTTAGATAACCTAGAGTGTTGCAAATAGAGAAGAGAAAAAAAGTATTTTATCAATATTAATTGCAATTTAATGTATTCCTTTTTACCTGCTCTTGGTCAACACATACTCACACGTTGAAGCCCTGTGCTTGCTTTTCTAGCTCTTGGCAAGCTTTTAGTTCCAAAATGCTGCTTTTCCACCTTACATTGTCCAATTTTGTCTTTTACAAAGTATTGTATACCTGAGCAGTTATTTAGCAACACTAACCCCTAATGATTAGAAAATGATGTGGGATGGGAATGTGAAAGACATACATTTTCACTGACCATTGATTGCATTGAATTGCTGTTATGAAAGTCTACATAATCTTTGATTCTAAAAATCTTCACCTGAGAAGAAGCCAAACTCAGAAAACAACTTAAATTATGGATTGATTGATTGATTGATTTGCAAACACGTATGTCACCTATTCTCACAATTTTAAGCACTTACAACAAACCCAATAAAACATTTATAAACACGTATAAAACCAAATCCATGAAAACAATAAATTGTAAAAACCACTGCTAGGCTCAATCTGATCACCCTGCTGGAAATGTCACCATTTTGCAAAATGCCATCAGGGTAGAAGTACATCTGACTTCCAGAGGCAAGCTGTACCAGAAATAGGTTTACGACTGCTGAGAGATTATTCTCTGGGTCCCTTCTGTGGTGGGTACCCAGAGCCTCCTCTCCCTTCTGTAGGGTGGGCAGATTCTAAAGAAGAAGAAGAAGAAGAAGAAGAAGAAGAAGAAGAAGAAGAAGAAGAAGAAGAAGAAGAAGAAGAAGAAGAAGAAGAAGAAGAAGAAGAAGAAGTAGTATTTTAAAATAGAGTGTTAGCGTTTAAACACAGTGGCTTTATACCAAAGTACCTGGGCTTACACATCACCCTGAACTATAATATAATTTGCTGACCTTTGGCTTAATAAATTGTATAAAGTAGCCACTAAGTTTTATATCCTGTTGGTGATGATTCAGTGGTTAAGGCAAAACCAGCTAATTGTAGTATGGTTTCAAGCCCAGTGAACCCAGGTTACATGAAGCTATTCAATTTGTAGGCTAAACATAGTACTCCGTTTCTACAGGATGCCATGTTAAATGAAATCCTAATTCAATATTTATCCTATGCAGAAATCAAATTAACTACCACAGAAAGTAGAGCTTTTTAATGGCAGGCAGTCTTGAACTTTTGCAGCTTTTTCTTGGGTTCCTTTTTGGAACCAACAGAAAATAAATAGCAGCAGCATTAGCATTAGCATTATTATGCTGTTGTAGTTGATAACCATTATGGCTGCATTAAGTTTTTTAATGTCAATTATAATGTAAACTGTTTTATTGCAGAATTATTTGTTTGTACATTGCTTGGGAAGCAGTATTTGAAAAGTGATCTGGTAATCCTGCAAGCAAATACTGAAATCATCATCATCATCATCATCATCATCATCACAGTATCATGAGAAAATTATCCCACCGTAAAGCCCACAGCTTGAGTCATGAAATGTGGACTTATTTAAACACTCCAAGGAAGGCCTCTTCCCCACCCCCACTTCAACCTGTTCATGAAATAAAAATTAAATGGTGCATTTAAATATTTGTCTAATGGAAGCAGAGGTAGGATTCATGTGAAGTGCTTCAGCGAATCCAAACAAAGATGGATTAGCCGGTACGAGGGCCAAAAGAAGTATCCAGTTTATCACATGGTCTGGTTATTTATCACATGATTATTGCAAGGTAATATCTGGTAGGGGGATATAGATCTCCACATGCATGCATATTACAGCACAGCCAGCGTTCTGTTGGCACGCGGGTCACACCATCCTTGCAAATTGTGAGTCTGTGGCTGCACTGCTCTGGTTCCAAAATTGCTTCTTAGTTGCCAGCCTACTGAGGTGCCTCCGGCTTCAGCCTCATCCTTTGTTTGCTTGCCCATTCAAATTCTTATCCCAACCCCCTTTTGGCAGATGATTCCATTATTTCTGCCTTATATTGGTCTAGCCTCCCTCCTGCCTCACTTTTCATTAACCTAAGCAGCGATAGCCAGGAGTAAACTGAAGCAGCTGGTTACAGATTCCCGCTATCAGACTGTGCAACAGCTGCTTTGCAGAAGGGCCACACTGAAAACTGCCTGCTGCAGATCTGCTCTTGTTCTCAATGCCAACCCGACAGAGAAGAGGAGACTGAAACAAATTCTTCATTTTCACCTATGCAATCATTGGGTTAGCTAGGTGAAAGGAAAGGGGTGGGGAAGGAAGGAAAATTGGAATTGTATATAATCTGTCTTCTTGGATGCTATGCCTGTACCAAATCAGGCTTTGCAGGTACATTCTTGGCATTGGATCACATTATTATCTATTTGTGCACCAGCATTCATTGGCTCTCTTTCATTGTTCAGTCTGAAAATGATTTCTGGATTTTCAGTAGAAATTAATATCCACTGGTTAGTTATTTTTGGCAACAAGTTGTTTGACAGTATTTAATAGAAACGGCAAACAGGGGAACCAGATTCCAGTCTGTGAACATTTATACTCAAATAACTTCATTTAGATGAGGGTAATTTGAGAGCAAAAGCAACCAGGCTCAGAGCATCATTGTCATTTAAAAAAAAATGCTTTTGTAAAGCTCTCCTTTTTCATCCCTTAAGGATTACATCCATGACACTGACACCTCCTTATGTTCCAGATTGCCTAATAAACAATTAAACAAAGCTTAAAAGTCTTAAATACCTAATCAAGCCTAATCTTAAAACAATAAATAAAATCAGTGGACTACATCCAGATTTAGCTGTGCTTCCAACAAACTCAGTGTGGCTCATATTCCTGACTAATATCTCCCATTTATTGCAATGGTCTAAGCAAGACCAAGTTTGGATTTAACCCAGTATATTTTAGAAAGACAACTTTAATGTAAAGGCCATTTTCTATATAGACATTTCCAATCAGTGAATAAATCACCACAGATTATCTTTCATCACTTCCATTTCAGGCTACTGCCGATCATTTGTATGGTGTGGAGATTCCATTAAAATGATGAAGTCAGTGGCTCTTTTCTCCTGGAATTATTCAGTGACTAAGGAACTGTTTAGTCTTCTTTTAATCCTCAAGGGCTCAAATAAGCATTATCACCTAGAAATGATCAAGTTCACTCCCTTGTTTTAAATCCCAAATGCTTCCAAAGGAGATTCTACACAATATAATTGAAAGTTACATAATGGGCCTATAACATTATGAAGAGTCAAGCACGAAAATTCTAACATAATTGTGGACCAACTCATTGGCGATCACTCATAGCCAAGTAAGATTGTCTTCCAAAGGTAAAATTTTAACAGTGGATCCATAAGTGGCTATAAAGGCCAATTCTGGATCGGCACAACATCCCACAATGAGGGCATAGGTTTCCGGGTGGGAGACGGTCATGACGAGGGTTTGCCTGACGTGCCTTCCTTTTAGCTCTTTTCTCCTTTTCACCCTGTACTCGTGCTTCTTCAAAGTCCATAGCGCCATTAATAAAGGATGACCTCCAATTGAAACGCTCATGAGTTAGGGCTTCCCAGTTCTCAATGCTGATATTACATTTTTTTTAATTAGCTTTGAGAGTATCTTTGAATCTCTTTTGCTGTCCACCAATATTCCGTTTTCCATTCTTAAGTTGGGAGTAAAGTAGCTGCTTTGGAAGACGATGGTCAGGCATTCGAACAACATGACCGGTCCAGCGAAGTTGATGTTGGATTATCATTGTTTCAATGCTGGTGGTTTTCGCTTCTTCTAATACGCTAACATTAGTCTGCCTATCTTCCCAAGTAATTTGCAGAATTTTTCGGAGGCAGCGTTGATGGAATCTTTCAAGATGTTGGAGGTGGCATTTGTAGAGGGTCCATGTTTCACAGGTGTACAGAAGGGTTGGTAGTACAATGGCTTTGTAAACAAGCATTTTGGTCTCCCTGCGAATGTCCCGATCCTCAAACACTCTACGCTTCATTCGGGAGAAAGCTACACTCGCAGAGCTCAGGCGATGCTGAATTTCAGCGTCGATGTCGGCTTTTGTAGATAGATGGCTGCCGAGATAAGAAAAGTGGCCGACATTTTCTAGTGACACACCTTTAAGCTGGATTGATGGTGCTGTGGAGGGATTGGTTCGAACTTGCTGGTAAAGCACTTTGGTTTTTTTAATGTTAATCGAGAGGCCGAGCTTTTCATATGCTTCTGCAAAGATGTTTAGGATAGTTTGAAGATCTTCCTCGGAGTGTGCACAGACTACGTTATCATCAGCATATTGAAGTTCTATAACAGAAGTTGCAATTACCTTATTTTTTGCTTTCAGCCTACTAAGATTAAAAAGCTTTCCATCTGTTCGATATATAATTTCTACACCAGTAGGAAGTTTCTCTTCAACAAGGTGTATAATCATAGCAATGAAGATAGCGAATAAGGTTGGAGCAATAACACATCCCTGTTTAACGCCGGATTCCACTTTAAATGGATCGCTTTGAGAGCCATTGTTATTCAGGATTGTTGCCATCATGTCGTCATGGAGTAGCCGCAAGATGTTCACAAATTTATCAGGGCATCCGATTTTCAGAAGGATGGTCCAGAGAGCAGTACGATTTACAGTATCAAAAGCTTTAGTCAGATCAATAAACGCCATGTACTGAGGGCGGTTTTGCTCCTTGCATTTTTCTTGAAGCTGTTGTGCAGTGAAGATCATATCCACTGTTCCCCTGGAAGGGCGGAAGCCATTTTGCGTTTCAGGGAGGATGTCTTCTGATACAGATAGGAGACGGTTTGCGATGATCTTTGCCAGGATTTTGCCTGCTGTGGCTAGAAGGGAGATGCCTCGATAGTTTCCACAGTCTGTTCTATCACCCTTTTTAAAGAGAGTGATAATTATGGCATCCCTAAAGTCTGCTGGAATCTCCTCCCTCATCCAGATTTTTTCGATGAGCTTATGAAGTTGTTGTGTAAGTTCAGGCCCGCCTTCTTTAAAGACTTCAGCAGGAATCCCATCAGGTCCACTAGCTTTGTTATTTTTCATTTGTTTAGTGGCTTTACTGACTTCCTCCAAACTAGGGGGTACTGCAAGCTCATCTCTTATTTGTTTTTGTGGGATTTGCAAGAAGACTTCGTCAGCCACAGTAGAGTGACGATTAAGGAGATTGTAGTAATGCTCTTTCCAGCACAGTGCGATAGATTCTTTGTCCTTTAGAAGTTTAGCACCATCTACTGAGCGTAAGGGATTTGTACCATGGTTTGTTGGTCCATAGATGGCCTTTATGGCATTAAAAAAGCCCCGTGCATCATGAGCATCTGCAAAATGTTGGGTTTCTTGGGATTTTTTTATCCACCATATGTTATTAAGTTCTCTAGTTCTTCTTTGGACTTCTGCCTTTGCACTGGCATAGATTTTTTTCTTAACGGCACAGTTAATATCTTTTTGCCATATCTGGAAGGATTTCCTTTTCTTGTCAATAATATGTTCAATCTCACTATCGTTCTCATCAAACCAGTCCTGATGTCTCTTAGTTTGGTATCTGATAGTTTGTTCACAGGCTTAAATAATAGAAGTCTTCAATTTAATCCAGTGTTCCTCAACATTTTCAGGAAGTTCCATAGGCAGATGTTCCTTGAGAGTTGATTGAAAGCAAGCTTGTTTAATAGAATCTTGAAGGGCCAGTGTATTCATTTTACGCCTTGGTTTTCTTCCTTGGAGCCTACGATGAGGCACAATCTTTATGGCCATCGTGGATCGAATTAATCAATGGTCTGTCCAGCAGTCATCGGCGCTCATCATGGCTCTGGTGAGAAGTACATCACGGCGATCTCTAGCACAGACAATTACATAATCTAAAAGATGCCAGTGCTTCGACCATGGGTGCTTCCATGATGTTTTAAATTTATTTTTCTGGTGAAAGAGTGTGTTAGTAATGACAAGGTTATGCTCTGCACATTTAGTCAGAAGTAAGATTCCATTTGTGTTGCTGTTGTCAACTCCTTCTTTCCCAATGATCCCTGGCCACAAATCAAAGTCACGCCCAACTCTTGCATTGAAATCGCCCAGGAGGATAATTTTATCCTCCTTTGGTATCTCTGATAAGATGGTGTCCAGCTGGGTATAAAATTTTTCCTTGATATCCTCATCTGCATCTAGTGTTGGTGCGTAAGCACTTAGGATAGTTGCCTGTTGGTTTTTGGCGAGTTTTATTCGGAGAGTTGAGAGTCATTCGTTAATCCCAGTGGGAACTTCTGACAAGAGCTTCACAAGGTCGTTTTTGATAGCAAAGCCTACCCCATGTATTCATTGTTCTTGTTCAGGCAGTCCTTTCCAAAAGAAGGTATAACCTCCTTTTTCTTCCTTCAACTGTCCTTCTCCTGCTCTTCGAGTTTCTTGGAGTGCTGCTATATCAATATTAAAACGTCTCAGCTCCCTTGCAATAATGGCAGTCCTACATTCAGGTCGTTCACTATCCATATTGTCTTGCAGTGTCCGTATATTCCATGTTCCAAAATTCATGTTTTTTTTATGACTGCTAGATGGTGACCCCACTGGTTGTGGTAATCCAGTCAGGGAAAAAATGAGGCAGACTATGTTTAGGGCACCTTTTCTAGCCCCCTCCCCATATGGGGTGAGCAGAGTGGATCCTAAATAGGGCTGCTCGGTCGTGGATACAGCTGCTGAACTACTCAACTGCCTCGATCCTTGAGTCAGGGCGACTGAATCCGTATCCACCGCCCATGTGCTGGTCCATGACTAGGAGCTTCCAGATTTCACAGTCCTGCCCCCGTTGCCATTCGTCAATCGCCTTGGGACTTTTGGTTGTTTTGGGTTTGGTGTGGTTGGAAGACGCCTGTGCATGAATTTGTTTTATGTGTGGAGATCGGTGCACAACGATCAGCACACAACCTTCACAGAAAAAGGCTCTAATCCAATGGCATGGATACCATGACGATTGGTGACCTTTTGTCTGCTGCAGCCTTCATCCGCCTTCGCAGCCGTTGTAACAATACACCTTGTTATCTTCCGCCTGTTCTGCCGTTGAGGACTTTCTTGGATCGTTCTTTGTCTGGTTCCTCCCCCTGGACCTTACCGCCATGGGTGACCCTACCAGGAGTACATGACTCCCGACGGCTTCGCTCACAGGGTTCATTGGGAACACACAAGCCCACTCACCACAACAAGGTGACGATCCAGCAAGTGAGCGTGGACCAACTAGCAGATCATCTGTTGCATAGAATTAAATAGCAGGAATGTTAAGGAGGGACAAGATTTTTTCCTATTTTTTGCTCAGATTATTATTGTTCAAATTTTATACTGTAAACACCACAGCTAGGCACATATCCTAATCTAATCTCAGTTTGCCATTCAATAGTGCAGTGTTTCTCAACCTTGGCAACTTTAAGGTGTGTGGACTTCACCTCCCAGAATTCCCCAGCCAGCACGTCTTAAAGTTGCCAAGGTTAGAATCACTGCAATAGTGGCTACTGCTGTCACATCTCCACCTAAACCAGGTGAGTATCCTCTGGAACTAGAGGCCAAGTTAACGTTCCTTGGGGACCAAAAGTCATAAAAGATAGGGCAATGGCACAAAATCATACATATAGGAAAGTTCAGGATTTTCCATTTTTCCTTGGATAGGAATCTTCCCTCCCTCCCTAAACACACTGTACTAATGAACAACAAAGTAGTAACAAAACAACCAACCAAATTAAAAATAATAGGAATATAGTATAACTACACAGATCTAACAGGGAGGGTGTGCTCCAGGCTCCTTCTATTAAACTATATCATATTGTTGGATCCTGGAGTTGTGCCTTCTATGTTGCAGTCTCTCCTCTGCGGAGCAGCTTCCCCTCAGATATTTGGATGGCTGCGCTCTCTTAGCCTTCTATAAGGCCCTCAAAACCTGGCTGTTCCCTCAGGTATTTGGGTCAGGATGTTAAATGAGCTTTGCTGGTTGGTTGGTTTTATTACTGTTTTTATGGTAAAATAGGTTTTTTTTTAAATTCTGGACTTTAGTTATGTGGACTATTGGTTGCTCAGTGCTATTGTGATTTAGTTTTAGCTTCTTGTATAACACCCAGGGTCATTGCTATGAGATGGGCAGCCATAGAAAATGTATGTATGTATGTATGTATGAATGTCTTTTGCAGGCTATGCTGGATTAATCCCTTAAGAAATACTTCAGTCATATATTCGATTTCTCACCACCCAACTCCCTCAAGGGACTCTGGGCGGTTTACAAATCATCAAAATTACGAATATTGTCAGGGTGTTACTGTTTGTTTGTGTGGCAGGACCAACTTATTTAAAACAAACAAACGTTTATTCCAGCCTTCAGGGTTCATTTGGATAGGCAGAACTACAAACCCCATAATCCCCAGATGGCTCGGCCAAGAGTCTTAGCTGCACCGGTGTGCACTCTTCTGTTGAAATAATACTTTGGGGGGGGGGGACAGGCACACACAAACGCCTAAGCCCATTCGCAACACCCTACGGCCATGGAGCCTGGGGCCTCCTGTCCCAGTTTCCCATTAGTCATCTTCAAGGCAGGGAAATTTGGGAACTAAACTAAGGCTGCTGAGCTTCGCTCAGGGTGACACTGATAAATATTCAAGCCAATGTCTTTCAAATGTTATTGTGATTCACCTTCCCCTCCTTCCTTCCCCTGCTTCAGTCATCTTGCTGGCTCTGAATTTTTTACTTTTGTCTCAGACCTCAGCTGCCTTCAGTTTATTGCAGATGACTGCTATTGTCTTTCTCTTTTATCCGCTTCACTGTGTCTCATTTTCCTAAAGTACCTGGCACCCATTTTTCCGTAACATTGTTCCTTTGTTTCAGGAAAAGCATAATTTCAGGAGACAGCAGAAATAACGGTTCAGAAGGCCAGGAGGTGACATCCTCTCTCACCTGATCTTTATTCATATCTGGTTTTAATTGCATTCTTTTTTATTTTCCATTTCTCAAGCACCTTGCAACTCCCTTCCTCCCTGACAGGAAGATGCATTTTGTTTCTCATAAAATTGCTTTCCCGTGGCATTTCTATTCTTCAGAAATGTAAGCCCCCCTTGGCCTCTGGTGGCTCTGTCCTGCCCATTGAACTGTTGGCCTTCATGTAGCTTATTCCTGTTACAACTTGACATTCTTCTCTTTCTTCAGCTGCACTCCCCTTACATCATAATGGACTTTAAAAAATGTTCCATGGCCATTGAGTTCAGAATGAATGTTCTCTGGGTATATGTTTAACACCACAGCTATGTTTTTTCCCTCCCTTTCTCACAGCTAAACTGATGCATCTTTATCAAAGCAAATTTTCTCCAGTTCACTAATAAAGCAATCTGTCTCACTGGCACTGTTGAAAATTATACATTCTCCAACACTCCAATACTCTGAGAGCAACTATAAAAAAACATTGATGATAACTATAGTTTCCATAACTTTCCAATACTTAATGAAGAAGAGTTTCTAATATGCCACGGTCTGTTTCATTGACCTGCTTCATAAAGGAGCACTGACCTGTCTTATACTAATTTAAACAGCTGGTCCATCTAGCTTGGTATTCTTTATGCCACTTTTCTTCAACTTATTGCACTCCAGATATACTGTGATTTTAGGTCCCAGAATACTCAGATGATAGTCAATGATCGAGAATTCTAAAAGCCAGTACTAAACTAAAAGCAAAGAGGAACAGTGCTATACTAGAAAAATACAATTGTCCTACCACAATTGTAGGACACAATTGTGAACTGAAAATGCTCTGCTGAAGTAATAAATGGAACTGGCCTTCTAGCTCTATATGTGATCAGACTTGATTAGATGCAACTGATTTAGCATCTAATCACCAGATGAGAACAATTCAAAAAGTTGGTTCTATCTTTGAAATCTTACTACCTACTGCTGAGCCTGTGGAATTCCATGTGTTCCTCAGTTTTGCTTTTCATGAATATAATAGGTTTGCATTGCTCAAACTTCAAATATTCCTATTAATTTCTGCACTGAGGAGGAGATAGGAAGTTCAAACTTTAGCTCATCATTAACTTTCTAGGTATCCTTTACTAGTATGTGGCTCTCTCACATCATCCCATCTGTATTGTGGAGAAATTTCCGTGGACCATCTATTATTATTTATTATTTATCATATTTATACCCCGCCTATCCCCTTCCTAACGGAGGACTCTAGGCGGCTTACATACATATATATATTTCATTAACATTTCATACATATACAATTTCATTTAAACTGCGCGCTTAAGGAAAGGGGTAAGGGAACTGACTCTTCCGTGGCTTGGACTACAAGCCCCACAATGCCTTGCGTCGGAGCCGGCTGCTGATGTCCTGTAGATGAAACTGCTTCTTTCCGGGATCCGTCGTTGCCGCCGCCATTCCAGAGATCTTCTGATTCGGTGGCCGACTCCCCGACAGGACGCCAGCATATTCTCCCACTTAAGGTGGTACCCATTTATCTACTTGCTAAGCTTTCGAACTGTTGGGTTGACAGGAGCTGGGACTAGCAACGAGAGCTCACCTCGTTGCGCAGGGATTCAAACTGCCGACCTTCCGATCAGCAGTCTACAGCTCAGCGGTTTAACCCGCTGAGCCACCGCGTCCCCTACTTTGCAAGACTGTTAAATACAAGGATTACTGATACAATGGAAGTAGAATACTATCAATACATTGAAGTATCCTTTTTTTGTGTGTGCCTTCAAGTCACATTTTTGACCCCTGGCAACTGCTTGGACTAGTCCCTGCAGTTCTCTTGGTAACATTTTTTGGAAGTGGTTGGCCATTGCCTCCTTCCTAGGGCTGAGAGTGACTGGCTTAAGGTCACCCAGCTGGCCTCATGCCTAAGGCAGGACTAGAACTCAGTCTTTCAGTTTCTAGCCTGATGCCTTAACCACTACACCAAACTGGCTCTCAGAGTACCATACAATTGTGTATAATTTCACTTAAGCCCTGCTCCAAGTCTGTGATTGTCTTGCAAGCATGTTAACATTGTGTTTGCACAGAATATGGGTGCTGTGCATAGGTATATGGTGGCTGGAAAAGCTGTCTTATTTGTGAACCCATGGAGTGCTTTTCAGTGGAAGTATCTGTGTACTAACCATCAGAAAGCATTGTGCAAATGTTTGGTCTTTAATGGAGTTTCACTAGAAAGAAAAATGGCACAGGAAGTTAAGGGAAAACATGAAGTATTTCAAATGGAGGTCTGTGTGGTTGGAACATCTCTTTAAATTCCATGAATAAATAGGACAATAGCACAATAAAAACTGGAAACACTTATGAATTACCCCTCTCTACAAAGAGATTGTAGCTTTCTCCCTTCCTTTCCCCAAATTTAACACAGTGGATAGGAAAGTTTCTGAGTTCTATTTTAAAAGTCAAAATACTGAGCGAATGAGCAAGAGAATCAGTGAATGTTGTACAGAGAGCCAGAGGAGCATTTCCAGAAGTAAGAAAATAACAAATTAACTTAGCTTTGGTCAAGGCATTCAGTCAGACAACTCCCCTAATGACAGTAGCTATATCTATACTGTGTCCTCCATTTTATATGTCTTTATTTTAGTTAAGAACATATGGAGGATAGTGGCATCAGCTTTCTATTATGTGAAATTCGATGGGAAAGATGGAAGAATTTAAAAGGTCAAGAAGAGGAGAAGTCTCTTTAACCACCAATTCTTTAGACAAAAAGAACTAAGCTTTTATGGCTTTTATTTATGTATCATACAGAGCCACAATGTTGCTGAAGTCAAAAACAGCATGGAAATAACAAATAAGATGAACAAAACAAATGGTGACTTAACAGCTGCCCCTTTTGGAAGACAACTCAGTAAAGTGCTGAATACCCTTGGTGTGGTTGCTTTCAATAACCAACAGCTTATTTTTCTAATGGGGCTGTCCTTGACAGAGACAAAGAACTGTATGTAAGGAATGACATATTAACCGTGACCTACTCATTAGTATCCATTCAAATCTTTTCTAACAACTGTATGTACGCCTAAGCAAAATCTCCTTAGAGTATTACACAATTTAATTCTATATCAATCAAAGAGAATTCTATATTCATCTCTTTTCTACATTTTTTTTAAAAATGAAGATATCCTTTCAGTTGTACAGCATATAGAAATGTATAATACAGGTATAATGAGTACACCTTTTTTTTTCTTCCATGACATCCATGGCATTCCACTCCAAAACATGATATTCCAACAACTCTTAGAATTTATTGTGCACAGCTTAAAGCCAAGAAAGAATACCTTTCTTTTACCACATGACCAAAGAATGTGATGCAGTCTACCAAACAAATATTGTTATTGGTTTCCTAAGCCAAGGGTATGATCCAAGGGAAATTAAACACTATTAGACTTCATTGATTCCAACGTACAGTTAAGATTGTATTTAATTCAATGAATGTGACTTAAAGAGTACTGGTGGGTTCGATCTAGATGCCACCCGGCAACATATTTCCTGTTATATAAAGAAATTAAATAATTATTCAGTTGTTAATAAATGATCAATTATTCATTCCTTAAAGCTAAAAACCAGAAATATTGGACTAAAGGTCTCCAAATATGCAATGGGTCAGAGAAAACTGGCTCTAATTCCGAAGTCCTTCTGCCTAGTTGGGGTTATTTTCCTTAAATCCATTTCATCTACGAGATAAATTTGCCCTGATATACTGTACATATGGAACATTCAAATCTATTCAACCGCAAGATGTACTTGCCTTTTGACAAGCCAGATCAACCCAGAGAGTCTACAGTACTAGACTTCTGAAATTCATCCTTACATACTGTATATCTGATATTAGGTCAAATCTTACATCTGAGTTGTCAGCTCAGTTGTGAAGATCTGGAGATGTATTCCATATGCTTTTATTTACTTAATCCCTAGTAGGTCTGGTAGGGCAAGATGGATTTAATACAGCACAACAATTGAGAAGCTGCTGCTTCTGATAAAAGGCAATTATGAACTTCTAGCCATCTAAGCGCTGAATGTCATTTTCACACTTAACAGCTGCCCTTGCCTTTTCTTATCACTGTTTTCCTAATCTGTTGCTGAAGCCACATCTGTGTTGCTGTCATTCCTTGTCTTTGCAAATTTCCTGGAAGACTGATAGATTTAAAATGCATTCAGAAGTGCTGATACATTGAAAAGACCTTGCAAGCTTTATTTACAGCTTACTCAGGGGCACTAAATTGTATATCTGTGTGTCTATATCACACACACACACAAACATGTTTATTTCAAAAACCAAACAGGTACTGCACCTGAACTTATACATCATTGTAAGTATCAAGGATCAGGGCTGAAACCAAACAAGAAGTTGCTTTTTAGAAACTTATTTAGCAATCTGTCAAGCAGCACAGTTTTTACAATTCTGTATGAAAAAGTTGTTTAATCATTCAAATTGTTTTGATGCTCAACTGTTTCCAGTGAAATTAACCTTCAATCAAGTTTTACTGGTTTTATTAGGTTACAATGTTCAAAACGAGCCTATGTGCAGATCCATCTTGTGTGCTAGTTGCAGTCATTCCTGGATTGGGAGGCTCTGCTCACAGTCACTCATGCCTTAGTCACCTCCTGGTTAGACTAATGCAATGTGCTCTACCTGGAACCCTTGAAGAGCATCCAGAAGCTGCAACTGGTCCAGAATGCAGCAGTATGTGCAGTTCTGGGTGCATGCCCATGTAATACCATTATTTTGTGAGCTGTCCTGGCTCCCAGTAGGCTTCCAAGTGCAATTCAAAATGCTGGTTGTCGCCTATAAAGCCCTGCATAGCAAAGGCCCAGGTTACTTGCAGGACTGCCTGTCTGAAATGATTTCCACCCATTCAATCAGATCCAGCAGGGTGGGCATCCTTTGGTCAAACATTATCAGTTGTTTAGACCCAGTAGGTGTACTTTTGCAGCACCTGCCCTATAGTAGCCACCTCCCCATTGATCCAGATGGTCCCAACTCTATTAGCCTTCCATGAGACCCATAAAAAATAGAAACCACAACCAAATGAGAAGAGCAGGTGGAAAAGGCTTTCTGTCTTCCAGTGACAGAGGGGATTTTTAAGATGGCACCTATAATACATATATAGGATAAGAGTGTTAAGAGAAAAGGAGGAAGTGTGAATATGGCAGCTACAACATAACTCATAATTTCCAATAACCAAAAAAAAAGATTATGGCAACCAGCTTGACTGATAACTGGCAAATAGAGGGAGAAAAAGTGGAGGCAGTGACAGACTTTGTATTTCTAGGCGCAAAGATTACTGCAGATGCTGACTGCAGCCAGGAAATCAGAAGACGTCTACTTCTTGGGAGGAGAGCAATGGCAAATCTTGATAAAATAGTTAAGAGCAGAGACATCACGCTGACAACAAAGGTCCGCATAGTTAAAGCAATGGTATTCCCCGTAGTAACCTATGGCTGCGAGAGCTGGACCATAAGGAAGGCTGAGCGAAGGAAGATAGATGCTTTTGAACTGTGGTGTTGGGAGGAAAATTCTGAGAGTGCCTTGGACTGCAAGAAGATCAAACCAGTCCATACTCCAGGAAATAAAGCCAGACTGCTCACTTGAGGGAATGATATTAAAAGCAAAACTGAAGTACTTTGGCCACATAATGAGAAGACAGGATACCCTGGAGAAGATGCTGATGCTGGGGAAAGTGGAAGGCAAGAGGAAGAGGGGCCGGCCAAGGGCAAGATGGATGGATTATATTCTGGAGGTGACGGACTCAACCATTGGGGAGCTGGGGGTGGCGACGGCTGACAGGAAGCTCTGGCGTGGGTCCATGAAGTCATGAAGAGTCGGAAGCGACTGAGCAAATCAACAACAACAACAAAAGACTTGGAAAACCTGGCAATTCCCCCAGGCATTTGGGGCCAGGATTTTAAGAGAGTCTAGTATGTATATTTTACAGTGTGTTATGGGCAAGTTTTGCTTGGACCTTGATCACATTGTATCATATTGAGCTCATTTTATTTTACTCTGTTTTATGGCTTTCATGTATTGTTAGCTACCCAGGGTCACTAGGTTGACATGGGCAGCTGTTTGATTTTATAAAATAAATTCTAACTTATGAAACAATCAGTTGATGGATGACATCCAGTTCAAAATTACGCTAAAAAGCAAATCTAGATAGTTCACACTGGCATCAAAGACTGTTGTGAGAATTTACCCGATTTCAATTTTCAATCTGCAAATCAAAAGGGGAAAGTATTCAATGTCCTTGCATACTAAATAGTATGCTTTTTAATGTTTTAAACCCTATGTACTTGGGATGCACAATTCATTTTTAAATATACAGAAGCCTCCTCTCAGGGGTGAACTTTGCATCCAGTGTTTCACAGCTGCCAAGACCATTTTCTCCTAACTTCCAAAGCTCTACTACTTATTTATTCCCTTCCTCCTATTAGCTAAAATTATTGAGCCTTTAACCCAGCGTTTTCTTCAGCATCCTCTCTCCACTATTCATTTCTCAAAATTGCCGCTGTAAAGTTTGGACTGTCTAACAAACAAGATCTTATATATTGTTCCCTCAGTGTTGAAGAATGAGACACTCTGAAGTTCAGGCCTGCTTCTGAATCCTTAAACCTCCTATATGTGAGGGCACAGCAAGATTGCACCAAGTAGCCATTCATTCCGCACATCAGCTGGCAGCTTGGGGGACTGCATGTTTGGTTGTACAAGGGGGCATGGTGCTTTTCTATGCAAGTAAAATCCGGTTCTGTTAGCGAAATGTATTAGAAAAGGATACAGCACACAATCCCACCTTCACTACCATCACAGCACAATCTTTCTTAACTTGATACCTACCCTTCAGACATGTTAAGACTTCAGCCTAGCCAACATGCTGAACGGGAATTATAGGAACCGAAGTCCAACCCATCTAGAATGCCTCAGATTAGGGAAGACTGCCTTAGCACATGGCATTGTAGATAAGATAGCTTTCCTTCCAATGTTTATTTATGGGGATGAGGTGACAGTTTTATTTTTGGATGTTATTGTGATAGTTGTTGTGGGTCTTCCGGGCTGTGTGGCCGTGTTCTGGAAGTTGTGGTTCCTAACGTTTCGCCAACATCTGTGGCCAGCATCTTCAGAGGGCAGGAGCACAGACAGAAGCGCTCTTTCTGTGCTCCTGCCCTCTGAAGATGCCGGCCACAGATGCTGGCGAAACGTTAGGAACCACAACTTCCAGAACACGGCCACACAGTCCGGAAGACCCACACAACCGTGAAAGCCTTCGACAATACGTTATTGTGATACTTTTTTATGAATGTACATTGTAAGAAATTTTGGAATGGCACTGCTGGAAAGCAAGATGGGTTATATATTAAATAATCTCATAATATGTTGAATTTAAATGGAATGTAAAACAGTTAAATGGAACATAAAAATGATTATGTTGAAGATTCTTTGTTACATTTATATCAAAGACATGATGTTCAACTCTGTTTATCTGTTGCATTCCCCATTTTTTAAAAGCAATTTCTGCCTGTTAACTGTAGCCATGACTAACTCATCAAACTAATGCCTTGGGAAATCTGACACGAGTAATATCATTAGTAGTATTTAAGTTGACTTAATAACATTAATGGAAATAGTAAACATTACCAGAAAAGTAAATGATCCACTATATTCTGGTATGAATGAAGTGTTAGATTATTCTACTGTTCTACTAATGCAGCTTGACAAATCTAATTGGTTTCAGAAAAGCATTACTGACTGAGATGACAAGGAAGGAGGGAGGCTGTATCATATTCCATATTTGAGAGATCCATGCTGTACAGGAAGCTGCAGATTTATTCCTTAAAATGATTGCCAGTCCTAGTCTAAGCAGGGATCACCTATTTGCTAAGTTCACACATACAGTATCTTTCAAAAATGTTTTTTGAACAAACCATAGGTTGGATCCACATATGCTAAATTGTGATTTCAACCATGATTAAGCCATAATGGGCCCTGTTTGCAATAACACAAAGCCACAACATTAATTAATTAATTCAGTTTTAGCCTGCCACAATGACTGCTCGCTATGGAGTTACACTCAGTTATTTGTAATAAAGCATTCACAGTATCCACAGTATCAATCAATAAAATGGTCCAAGGCTATAATCACAAAATCACATCAAAAATATAAATTCTAACAAGAACAGAAAAAACAAGAAAGCAATAACTAAATTACTACATTTAGGCATCAAAAGTCCTCATAATTTCCTTAAGCCTTATAAGGTACGGGCTGCTTGAATTTCATAGGATAAAGCACAGCTTTCCAAACTGTGTGTCGCGACACTTTAGTGTGTCGCAACACACAGTCTGGTGTGTCACCACACAACCCGGAAGAGGCAGTGGGGGTGTGCATGGTGGCGGCAGCAGCAGCGCGCCATCAGCGCTTCCCCGTTTAAGCGGAGGCTGCCACCGCTGCCGCCACCACCGTGCACGCCCCACCCCCGCGTGCCCCCTGCACCGCCGCCGTGCACGCCCCCGCGCCGCTGCTGCCGTTGGTGTGTCGCCAACGGCGGCACTTTGGGAAGCACTGGGATAAAGTGTTCCAAAGTATTGATGCTGCAATAGAGAAATAATGCCTGAGTTGCCAGCCCCATACCTCCTGAAAGTGGGGAATTGCTAAGAGGGTGGGTCAAAAGCGTGGTCAGGCAAAGTCCTGGACATACTTAGCACCAAGTCACACAGACCTTTAAACCAGCACTTTAAATTGCACATGCTATGCTAGGTACACACACTGTGCTATATAACAACCAAATGAATTCCACAATGGTGTGATGAATATACCAAGGCATAGTGATCTGGTTTACACACCATGCTAGGCCATTCACACATCAGACTAAGTCAAAAACAAGCAAACCGCAGCATTGTGTGTGAACCAGGTCAACTTTTTGCCTTGGTGTATCCCAGGCTTTCAAAACTTTACTCAGAAAGTCCACCTGAAGTCAGTGGGGGCATATAATTTAATTATTGCCACTGAAAAGCACAGCAGTGGATTTAAGTCCATCAAACTCAACATAAGCCCACATGGTTACTTTCTTCATTTAAGAGATTTTAAGACTGGGTAAACACTAATAAGACTCTGCTTCCCACCTCTCCTTTAAACTTTTTAGCTATAAACCCTGACCACAAATAGTATAAATAAAAACTGTCAGAACTTCACTTTTGTTCTAACTACAAGTAGGAGTGCTTTCCTAACCCCCCTTTTTGGCTACTGTGGAAACAGAGTATCGGATCAGATAGGAGTGATTCAGAATTGCTCTTCTTCTACAGATAATTATCAGGTTGCCTAAATTATTAGTCACAAAGCTAAATCTGGTTTGCATATCACTTGACTTCCAAGCAGAGTCATAAAACTCAGGGTCAGCCCTTCAGGTCTCTGGAAAGCATTCCCCATTGAGGCAGTGGGAGCTTCTTGATTGGCTTTTAAAAAGACCTGAAATCACTGGATCATGATGGTGTCCAACTGAGTGTTTTTAAACACCACCTATATGAAATTGTTGTCCTGGCAAAATATGTAACTTACCACTCAAATCAGACTCAGGGCCAGAGGACTGGAAGGTAACCAATGTGACCCTAATTTTTGAAAAGACTTAAGGGAGATCCAGGAAATTATAGGGCAGTTAGCTTCCAGGCAAATTGGTAAAAATGGTGACCAAGGACAAACTAACTAGTAAATAGAGGAATGACCCTTGCTGAAAGAAAATCAGCACAGACTTCCCAAAGGTAAATCTTGCCTCACTAGTCTTTCTTATATTTTTGTGAGCATCAACAGCACTTTAAATTGCACATGCTATGCTTTAAACCAGTACTTTCAATTGCACATGCAAGTACAAGGGGTACATGGAAGTACCCCTTGTATATTCAAAAAGCCTGACATCATCAAAAACTCCTGAGTAAACCTAATGGCTATGGGATCAGAGGATCTGTCTTTTTATAGTTTGTTTGCTAACAGGATAAAAAAGCAGAAAGCAATGAGTAAGAATAAACTTGACAACTTTCTTGATGCAAAAAAACAAGAAATAGTGTCCCACAAGGACCTGTGATAGGACCAGTGTTTTTTAGCATCTTGACTTAAGAGGTATGCAGGTAAGCTGCCCAGGTTTGTGGAAGACACTAAACTATTCACACCAAAATTGTGAAGAGCTGCAGAGGAATCTTTTTAAAGGCAAATGCTATTCAGTTTAAATAAGTGCAAAGTGATACACATTGGGACCAGCAACCCTAAGTTCACATGCGTATTGATGAGGTCTGAGCTTTCTGTAACTTACCAGGAAAAAGATCTTGGGATCATGTAAACAGCTCAATGAAGATGTCAACTCAGTGGGCAGCAGCTATGTAACATTAGGAAAGAGACTGAAGATAAAAATGCCAGCATTGCAATGTTCTTCTGGGATTTCTGCATCTGGAGTACTATGTAGAGTTTTGGTCACTACAGTTGAAAAAACACATATTAGCACTGGAAAAATGCAGAAGAGGATACCCAAAAGGATTGGGGGCTCAAATACCTTCCATATAAGAAAAGGCTAGGATGTTTGGGACTGTTGAACTTGGAAAAAAGGCAACTGTGGGAGAATATGACTGGGATGCCAAAAATCATGCATGGCATGGAGAAAGAATAGGAGAAGTTTTTCTCTTCTCTCAAAACACATGGCCCAGGGCCATCCAATGAAACTGACTGGCAGGGGATTTAAAACAGACAGAAGAAAGCACTTCTTCATATAGCGTTCATGGAGGACAGGTCTTGAAGGTTCACTGTTAGTTCTGAGTTGTGGGAGGCATGCCTTTAAATACTAGTTGTAGAAGAACCACAATGGGAGAAGGTATGGCTCCATCTCATGCTTCCAAGCACCCCAGATGCAACTGGTTGGCTGCTGTGAGAATCAAAAGGCTAGTCCAGTGTATCTCAGCCTTGGCAACTTGAAGATGTGTGGACCTCAACTCCCAGAATTCCCTAGCCAGTGTTTTTCAACCTTGGCAACATGAAGATGTGTGGACTTCCCCAGCTGGCTGGGGAATTCTGGGAGTTGAAATCCACACATCTTCAAGTTGTCAAGGTTGAGAAACACTGGGGGAGACTAAGATGGGCCTTGGCCTGATCCAGCAGGGTGGTCCTTATGAAAGTAAATACACAGAATTCTGATATGAAATCTGAAACTGTAAAATGAAGTAATACACAAATGCAAATATAATCATGCTGAAGACCCACTGAAACCCGTTAGTCATATGTTGGTGGTCCTCTTCACCAATTCCAGTGATTTTGGGAGGGCAGTCTGCATATTTTAATTCTCCTCAAACAGCTTTCTGTATTTCTGTATTCTCTGGGGCAAATATATATGTGAACAATTTCATTTATGGCTGCGGTTATACAGTATATCACATTAAGATACAGTTTGTTATAATCATGGTTTGTTGACTAAACTGAAGTCAAACCAAGTGACATCCCTGTAGTTTAATACAAGGTGTTAACTAGGCTCAAATTCTTCGCTTTTAATTCAATCCTATGCATACTTACTTAGAAGTAACCCCTACAGTGTTCAGTGGGGTTTATTCCCAGATTAGTATGTATAGGATTACAGCTTCAGTTTAATATTAGTGTGTGATTCCATGGTGGAAGTGAGTTTATCAATGAGACAGGTTTTTTTCTTCTCTCAGTGAATGGTTATTACCCATAGACTTGTGGATTTATGTGTAAAATAAATGTGTACATCCTGAACTTTCATCCTCACCTAATTGTCCTCAATTGCTTGGAAGGGTGAATGCTTATTTGAGCTCTAACAATTCCTGTAATAGAATTACAAATAGCTATTCCCAAATTAGTAAACAAACAGGGTATAAACTTGCTATGTGTATACCAAACTTCCATGAACAAATAGATTATACAGCTTCTTTCTGAGTATCATATACATGTGAAATTATCCATGAGTGTGAACAGAGACTGCCTAGTCATTTGTATGGGTATAAATTAAAACTCAAAAACAGTATTATGTGACTGTAGCTTGAATCATGTCAACTGGATTTCTATTTTCTTAATGGAAACGTTTCGCTCCTTATCCAAGGGGCTTCTTCAGTCTGAGCAAAGTTGGTAAGGGAATCCTAAATATGTTCCTAGGTAGCTGTGTGACCTTACACCTGGGGCTAGGTCATGGTTATATTGAGATGTAATTTTTAAGTCCTTTTATCATCTAATGGAGGGTCGTTAAAAACACCATGCTGCTGTTGAGCTTCTGAAATGGTCTTAATCTTCCTAGGCACAGAAGACAACACGGGGAGGAAGATGGGGGAGAGTTTGTGCCTGAGGCCCCCACCTCTATTCAAGGAAGGATTTTCCAAGTTGGCATAAATGGATTCCTTGACCCCTCTCTCAAACCACCTATCTTCTCTGTCTAAAATGTGAACATTAATGTCCTCAAATGAGTGTCCTTTTTCTTTTAGATGAAGATAAACTGCTGACTCTGGTCCTGTGGTGTTATTTCTCCTGTGTTGTGCCATCCTCCTGTACATAGGTTGTTTGGTTTCTCCAATGTAGAGTTCAGAGCACTCCTCACTGCACTGGATTGCATAAACTACATTGCTTTTCTTATGTTTTGGAGTTTGATAATTCCCTTACCAACTTTGCTCAGACTGAAGAAGCCCCTTGGATAAGGAGCGAAACGTTTCCATTAAGAAAATAGAAATCCAGTTGACATGATTCAAGCTACAGACAATTCCACCTGGATGACTGAGAACCTTCATAGACAGTATTATGTGACCCTAGCAACACTTGAAACAAGCCATATACAGTAGATGCTAGCAACAATACTAATTAGCATACAAAGAACACATTTATGTTCTTTGTCCTATTGTTCCAGTCATCTTTAGATGGCTGGTTTTATCCACATGAACTGTCAATGGTTTTAAGACTGAATCAGAGTGGATTCTACAACTAGAAGGGAGATTGTTTAATTAAGTTTCAATAATTAAACTTAAACTCTAATAATTATTTGGCCATAAAATACCTACATTTCATCAACCATAATCTCCCTTTGAGGGAAACTTGTTATATGCTTTTTAAACATCACACAAACTATTTTATCACTATCCCATTTTTCAATGTATTCTTTCCAGTTCTGGATCAAAACCCATTCTTACTGCTACCGCCACCAATTCGCCTGGTCAGAATATTTGTATTTCTACCGTAGGTAGGCCCAGACTCCTAGACAACAAGTTTGCACGCAGCGCAAAGCCACGTGTGATTTGGGTTTGGCTCAATTTACGGCGCAAAAGCCCAGCCATTGTGCATGATTTAACAAATCAATGGGAAGCAAAGGAGATGTTAGGGCGATGTAGAAACCCGCCTTGGGCTCCTGCAATTGCGCCGTCGAAACTTTGCTTCCGAGGGGGCTGGCTGTGCCCGGTCTAAGCGGCACCCATTGCCTCTAGGACCCAGCGGGCTCCGGCGCACTTTTTCCAGAGAGCCGGCGGCTGCCGCCGTTCATGCCCATGTATGTGCCGCGGCGGCTGGCTGGCTGGCTGGGGCCGGGCGCTGCGGGTGCGGGCGCTCCATTAATAGCCCCGGGACGCGCCACTATCCCTTTGCGGCGCTGGCAAAGGCAGCGGCGCCCCTGAAGTCATGCGCTCGGCAGCCCCTTCCCCGTTGGAAGGGCTCGAGAAGTTCCAGAGCCCCGGGAAGGGCCGGGGCCTGCGGGCGCTGCGCCGTTTCGTCATTGGGGAGCTGCTCTTTTCTTGCCCGGCCTTCACTTGCGTGCTGACCGTCAACGAGAGGGGCAACCACTGCGAATGCTGCTTTGCGAGGTACCGCTCAGAGGGAGACGGGCTGCCGGACGCCCTGCGAGGAAGGAGGCCGAGACCGAGAGAGAGCTCCGGGCTGCCCCCTGGGTCCCAGCACGATGCCATTGGCCCCTCGCTTCCGGGTGGCTCCCGAGAGATGGGAGCTCGAGGCCTTCGTGGAACTTGCGCCTCTCGCGCTTGGAAAATCTCCTCCTCCCCCCCCCTAAGCCCGGATGTTGGCAGTGGGCTGTGGCTAAGTGCAGCCAGCCACCTCCTCGCTCGACCTCGTGCGCCTGCTGCAGCTTTTAGAAAGATAGAAGCTCAACAGGTTGCTTGAGCTCTATGTGTGGGACATTTATGGTGCCCGCCCTGCATTGAGGGCAGTCGCGCAGCTTTTCGGCACGCAGAAGCAGGAGCTCTGCTCGGGGGCTGTAGAAATGCGGTTCTTGGTCGGCACTCGGCAGGGGAGGCCCAGGTGCTCTGAACAGGCTCAGGCTCACCTTCTGCAGTTGTTTCTATTATCCCGCAGCTGAATTGTGGCTTAAAATAGGACCCAGGATGTAAATTCATTCACCGCTGGTTTGCTGTATTCTTCCTTCAGCCCATGCCATAAGGAGCATTCCATATTGTCAGGTAGAACATATAAGCGGGTTCAGGATGGTTTAAGACTTGACTTGATTTTGTGCCTCAAGTTGGTGTCAACTTTTAGCAACCACATAAATAGACCACCTCCAGGATGATCTGTCCCCAACTGGGCCCTTCAGGAATTCCCCTGGTTTATCCATCATCCATCCACTTTGCTGTCAGTCATCTTATCTTTTCTTCCACCTTTCCCAGTATTGGGAACTTCTCAAGAGAACCGAGTCTTTGCATTATGTGTCCAAAATATGATTTAAGTCTGGTCATTTGTGCCTTGGGTGAGAATTCTGGATTGGTTTGTTCTGTGATTCATTTGTTTGTTTTTGGCTGACCACAAAGGCTCTGGGCAGTCTTCTCCAACACCAGAGTTCAGAAGCTTCAGTGCTACTTCTGTCCTTCTTCAAAGTCCAACTTTCACTTCCATGCAGTGTCACAGGAAGAAACCATTGCGTGCATGATTCTGATCTTTGTCGGTGTAGACATGTTACAGCATCTGAATACCTTTTCTAAGGCCTTCATTGCTACCTTACCAAGTGCTAGTCTTGGTGTATTTCTTAACTGCTGCTTCCTTTACTGTTTATGGTTGATCCTAAAAGACAGAATCTACCACTTCTATATCTTCATTGTCAGTTCTAAGACTGAGTGCTCTACCTGTTGTTACTAGTTTCGCTTTCTTTACATTTAATATTAGTCCTATTTTTTCACTGTGTTCCTTGACTTTCATTAGTAGACCTTGCAGATAATTTGCATTTTCAGCTATCAATGAGGTATATTAATAAATAAACTAATAAATAAAATAGTGATTAAAATGAACTAACATTTTTTAAAAAAGATCCATATAATATTAAAATACAACTACCCCTTAACATATTAAATCTAGACCATACAGAAACATACTTGTCCATCTTATCTTTTCAAAACAAGGACATTTTATTAATCAACAAAGAAAATTTGGAGTGGTGTTTTCTTCCTACCTTTGTACCATAATTCTCTTAGCCAAAACCCAGGATCAGAGCTCTTCATAAAATATTAAATTCCATATTTTGGGAACGTAATTCAGGAGATTCTACAGCCTAGTGAGGCTCGTGGAGTTACTGATGGGTGGGATGCTCCATTCTTCCTGAAGGAACACAAACTACACTTGTTGGAAGTGCAAGTTTGTGTCCTTATTAGAGGAAAAGATAAGAGGGGAGAGTTTCTGCAATGGAACACACAAGGGAAGGTGAGAAATTCCTGGAAGGACAAGTGACACTCCTCATGAGGGGCAGAGAAGGGAAGTGAATGCCAGAGAGCATCAGGAGAAACCCAGATGGGAGCAAGTGACCCAGAGAAGCAAGAGGATCAAGAAGCAGTCGATGGTGATGGAGCTTAGCAACCAGTATCAGACTGTCATTCTTAAAGACAGTCTACAGGCGCCTGAGCAACCTTGCCAACCTTAACTTCATGGAATGGGACAGAAGACTCTTGATACGATAGAATTCTTTGACCCTGGGAATGAAATGACATTTCCAAAAAACTGAAGAACAAGAACAGATGGACATTTTTACGGTATCAGAGAAGTGATTAGTATCTTATTGATTAAACAAAAACTCAGAAAGAAGATCAAAGACAATAGGGAGACCCTGCCTTAATGTATATATGAGGACCAATGTACACATGCCAGTTTCCAAGAGTCTGTAACCTAGTGCCAATTTATTTATTCCTATTTATAATAGTAATGTAGGGGGTGTGGTGGCTCAGCGGGTAAGACGCCAGGCTTGTCGATCGGAAGATTGCAGGTTTGGAGGTTCGAATCCCTAGCCCTGCGTGCGGAGTGAGCTCCCGCACTAGCTCCAGCTCTTGCCAACCTAGCAATTCGAAAGCATGCAAATGCAAGTAGATGAATAGGTACCACTTCGGTGGGTAGGTAACAGCGTTCCGCGTGCGTCATGCCGGCCACATGACCGTGGAAGTGTCTTCGGACAATGCTGGCTCTTCGGCTAACAAACAGAGATGAGCACCAGCCCCTAGAGTTGGACACGACTGCACAAATGTGCAGGGGGAACCTTTAGCTTTACTAGGGCCGGATAGTTATTCATTTAAAAAGAACTACTGAGCAATGTATTATGCTGTACTATGATTACTTTATGTTTTATTGTGAGCCACACGGGGTTATTATATATAAGATGGGCAGCCGTGTAAATCTTTCAAAACAAACAAATCTATTGCTTATTATAATTAATGTGGTAGGAAGTTTTATGGTGAGAAAAGGCTTGTAACCTAACCCCTTGCTCATTGCAACATACCTGCTCTGAATCTGTTATATTTATTTATTTATATAATTGTCTTATTGGCTGTCTCAGTTGCAACTCTGACTGGAGAAGTTCAGTCAAAGATAGGCCTATGGAGGGCTTTAGAAGTGACAACCAGGTCTTTTAATTGACTGGTAGCCAGTGCAACTTCCAAAGTATAGAGTACATGGGGTAAAATTAGGGATGCCCTTATTTACCTGTGTTGTTGCATTTTGGAACAGCTGTAGCTTTCGAGTGGTCTTCAAGGGCAGCTCTACATAGACCACCTAGCTATAGTCCGGACAGGATATAACTAAGGCATGAGTGACTGAGAGGAGCCTCCTGGAAAGGGTGTAGTTGGCATATCAGATAAATCTGTGCAAAGGCCCTCCTGGCCATGCCACTTGTTCATTGAGCATAAGCCAAGACTTCAGGAAGACCCTCGAATAACATACTGTACAAGATTTGTTTGGGGAAGTGCAACCCATTCTCCCAATCTTGCTTTTTTGGTTGTGATGCTTGAGCCCTCAAGGATTGAAAAAAACTAAGAACCATTTTGGGGAAGAAGAGGTGCATTGTGATGGTGGGTGAGAGGAATCCAGGCTAAAATAAACCTAGGTTTTGGTGTACAGGTCTGTGTGGGGATAATTTCAAATATGCAGATGACACAAAACTAGGAGTAGCTAATGTTTTAGAAGAAAAATAGAAGGTTCAAAAAAATCTAGATGGGCTTGAACAAACAAGATGACAGTTAACAGGGAAAAATGTAAAGTCCTGTATCTGGGGGGAGAGGGAAAAAAAGAAAGTCACAAATATAGGATTGGGGAAATCCAGCTTGGGTATAGTATCTGTGAAAAGGATCAGGGTGTTCTAGTACATCAGAAATTCAAGAGCCCAATGTATAATGCATCTACCAAAAAATGTGCATGCTATTTGGGGTGGATTAACAGGAGCACAGAGTCCAGATCAAGGGGAATCCAGATCCCACACTACTCTGCCTTGGTCAGGGTCTACTTAGAATACTGTGTCTGGTTCTAGACACCTTGGTTTTAAAAGGACATCAACACATTGGAAGTTCAGATGACATCTACCAAGGTGGTGAGGGGACTGGGAAACAAAGTCCTTTGAGGAACTGGATATGTTTAGCCTGCAGAAGAGAAGACTGAGGGGAGGTACTATAGTCCTCAGATATTTTTTCATAGAATCTCAAACTGATCAAGTATTGCTTTTAAGCCATGGAAAGCAGTCTCATAGCAATATCTTAATTATAATACTACGTTAACTGTGAAGAGAAGGATGTTAGTTTTGCACATATCTTCTGGAGTATGTGTAGCTAAGATCATTGGGAAATCTGTGCTTTTGCACTAAGATGCCATTTGTTGCACTGCAGATATTCTACATAGAATATAAATGTACTGCAATGCAGTGTGCTTTGCAACCAAGTGTAAGAACATCCGTCTGGTGTGGAAGTGTTCTGCTGAGGGAGACCTTGCTTATAAAGACGGCATCAGGATTTATCATTTCTAGAAAAAAAAAAGGCTGAAAAGGGATTGTGGATTGCATCCTAAATATTTTTTTTGCCCAGCAGAACTAGGAATATTAAACTGGTTTTCTTTTATATATAAAGACTTCAATATTAAAAAAAAAGATACAGAAAGTGATGTCTTGGACTTTGTAAGAAGCTAAATTAATAAAGGTGAATTGAGTCTGTAAGAGAAGTGGCATCATTGTTTTTATTAAATTCAGTAACTAGATAATTGGGCTCAGGATTTCTTGCTTTCATTGATCTTGCCCTCCCTCTGAAAAACAGGTGCATACTTTGAGGAAATTTCTAGATTTCTCAAAGTCCCTTACTACTTGCTGGGATTTGTAGTCCAAAATAATTGAAGAACCCCAAGTTGCCTATCTCTGCTTAGTCCTTTCAAGCAGTTCTGCGTGAGGCAAAATTGAAAACCTGTTAGGTGGGGATGAGGATGAAAAAGGAAAGGATATAGTTGCTAGTGTATATAGCAACTACAGTATATACAGTAGCACCTGTCAATTACAATTAGCTGTGAGATCCAAAAGTGATAGCTATTTTCAAATATCAGTAGCAGACAATAAGGGACAGCTGTGGCTTTTTGAAGGCATCTATCTAACCATTGCCAGTAGGACTTTTCTTATGAATGAAGGAACAGTGGCCCTACCTTACTGATGAAGAGTTGCTATGGAGGGTGATGCAGTCTCTGGATTGTGACATGGCAAAGCGATCCAACTTGTGTTTTTGTGGGCCTGATTTTTAAAAAATGCTTTGGCTTTGCTGGACCTCACTGCTTCCCATATCTTCTGTGCCTCATTTAAGTCCAAAGAAATCATCCTGGGAACAGAGCTGGGTAACTGCACTAGATATCATGGAGCAAAATCATAAGATTTGGCAAAGTTATGCTTAGGTGGTGAGACCAGAAAGCAATTCTTGAAAAGCAGTTAGAAACAAATGAAGACCTATAGCAGAGGCAGACGGTGTTTGGGGGCTGGTGACCTGCTTAAAAATTCAAAAGCCCATAGGCACTTTTACAGAATGGATCTAAGAAAAATGTCAAGTAGGCAACGAACCTAGTAGCCATCAAGAGAAATGTCTGCAGGCAGAGAGGTGCCCGTGGGCCCAGAGCTGCCTACCCTGGTCTAGAGAATAAAGCTCATCTTGGCATAGTTTTTTATAATAATGATAATTGTTATAGCTATGAGGCCGCCTTTGTCCTTATGGCTCCCAAGGGGCTAATCATTAATCACATCAATTTTTTTGCATGCTGCAGTGCTAAAGGCTATTATTGTCATAAGGGAAGCATGACAATTTTATGTTTACCTCTGTTTAGGAAAGAAGGATTGTCCCGGTGTGGAAAATGCAAGCAGGCTTTTTACTGCAATGTAGAATGCCAGGTGAGTATCCCAATAAATACGGATTTTTCCCCTAATACTGTATTTCTGAACATCTTTAAATCCATCCTTCAGTTACTAATTTCCAGGTACTGTAGTTTGTAGAGGGAAACAGGGACTGAGGACTCCAGTGTAGCACAGAGAAAGGCTGCAGGGGGAAGCAAGGGGATGCTGTCGATCAGTGGCCCTGGTGGAACTAAGTCATGGCCTGACCCATTCTAGGAATTTGGGAATTGCCATAATGAGTCACTGAGGATCAGCTGTGTTGGATCACAGGACTGCTGAGCCATTAGATTAGTTGACTGCTCCATGGCCCTAATTGCTTCAAAAGCTTCTGCCTACTTTTAGGGAACCAGATGGTTTAACATTATTTCACTAAGCTGATGAGGAAGCTTGTGCCTATCTGAGCAATCAGAAATAAAGACTGGATTTAGCTTGGGGGGTGAGTGGGTGGGGAGAATCTGTTTGCAAATGTACTTCATTGCTGCTAATAATAATAGTATGTGTTTAGAAACCAACTGTGCTTCGCTAGGTAGTTATATACAGTACTTATATTACATGGGCAAAGGAAGTTACAAGTAGGCTAATTTAGAACATTTATTACCACTTTGAAGGGTTTAATGCACAAAAACAAAGGTTTTTAAGCTTATGTTAAGAGTGTTCTCCAGTTTAGAGAGTTCCTACATATTGTATGTGGATTTACACTGCCACATAGAAGATGTATGCTTATATTCCAGATTTAAACTAATATGTGGAGTCATATTGGCATTAATTGATATTGCGTAGAGGTTATATATTAGGAAGGTGAGGTCAGTCTAAGAAATCATATGAAAATGGAAATTGAATGGGGCAAAATTATTTAATAATAGCCTGCTTACCCTAGAAAGATTGTTATATAAACGGATACTTTTGTTACCTTTGTTATTGATATACTAAGATGCCTCATTGCTACTTCTTATAGATGAATTAGAATCTGTATACCTTTCTTCCTCTTGGACTAGCAGAGAATGAGAAAGAGAACAAAACTTTGCTATTCTTCATTTTGGGCTAGCACATTATGATGCACAGAAGCAAAACTGACAGTAGAATATTTAAGAATAGAAAATAAAATGATATAAATACCATAACAATACAGTGTTGAGCTATAGAGCAATTAAACCACTCAGGAAGCTAAAATATATTAATTACAGAGCAATTAATTTAAAGATACTGGGTACAGGTGTTATTGTGCAAATGCTTGGATGAATATACTGTCTGTCTGTCTGTCTGTCTGTCTGTCTGTCTGTCTGTCTGTCTCCATCCATCCATCCATCCATCCATCCATCCATCCATCCATCTATCTATCTATCTATTGTCTGGAATTAGACCGTGTGGAGATCAGGAGACAGTATTATGTCTAAGGAACCACCACCAAGATGCCTTACCTCTGGTTACCACATTCCCAGACAACAATTTCACCACTTCCTTTTTCTACTTTCCATTCTTTTCACCGTCTAATACAACGGTCAAGGGAGAGCAATACCATTCTTGCTGGAGTTTGAATGGGTAGCTTAGAAAAGGCTTTTAAAATTAGTCCAAGGCCACATTAAATTAGACTTGCAGACTCCCTTCCTCTCCTTTAAAAGAACATTTTAAATCTTACCTTTTGATGATATTTGCCACTACAGGAAGTCCAATCCCCCCCCATCCAAATAATAAGTGAAATCTAACTGGCTATGCTAGACTGAGTCAGAATTAGGGATACATTTTATAGTTTATTGTGAGTATATATAGACAGTGAATCCAAATTGAACTCTGAAAATCTTTTTTTTTTTTTATTAAATTTTATTAAGTTTTACAATACATAATAAAATTTAAAGTAGAAAAAAGAAATAGAAACAGAAATACAAAATAAGAAAAAGATAAAGAAAAAGTGAAGTCAAGAAATAATAAGCAAAGAAAATATAGAAAATAGATGTCCTCCAATCTATCTTTGAACTTAAAGTACAACAATTGATTTTAAATGTTAGTCCTTCATACAGTATACAGGAACTTTTCTTTGTCATATGCCTTTTGATTTCTTTAATCCAATCTTCTAACCTTCATCTTACTGTCTCCCAATAATCCATCTTTGGCTTCCATTCCTTGAAGTAGTAGTTAAATGTTGAATGTTCATTACTACATATTTATATCTTCAATAAAGACCAATTAGTATAACAAATAAAAGCCTTATTTACTTCTAATAAACTACAATATATTCTATTCATATTATGACTCATAACCTAACATGTTATGTAACTTAATACATAATTTAGCAATTCTTATAGTGTTCATACATATATATTTCTATAATTTAATTCTAATATATATATATATCTCCATAAAAAAGGAATTCTTGAATCTCAATTATCCATCTGTAATTTCCATTCCTTGTAGTAGTGTCCATTTAAACTAAATGCATAATCTATCATATCACTTAAACCTAATAGCTAATATATCAATTCTTATAATATTCATACAATACATATTGATATATATCATCCTGTAGTAACCATCATTCTAATTCCATCATATCATTATCTTCTCATAAATATATCTCTAAGGAAAACAATATTCTATAATATCAACTTGTGTTTGTATTTAGCATCTTACATTTAGAATATCACTTTTTATATATCCATACAATTTCTCATAACAATTCAAGTCCATATTTTCATTAGCCTTTATATCCATACAGTTTCTCATATCTTCTGTTTAGGTTATGCCAAAATCACAATACATTGTGGGAGATTCGCAATATACAGCCTGCTCTTTTCTATATCTCATATAGAATATCAGAGCAACCTTCTCTCCCTTTCCACATATTTCACAACATCCATCCAACTGTGCACCCATATTTTCACTCTGTCTCCACTGCCACAACATATCTATACCAAGATTGTAGTGTAAAGCCTTCAGAATGTTCTTCTGAACTAATATACTCAAAATTTCCTCCTTCTGTTTCTCCTCCACTTGAAATACATTTTTCCTTTCTGTCTCCGTTTCTGTTCTCTGTTCTTTCTCTCTGTTTTGCAGAGTTACGAACAGTAATTCCAACGACCTTTGAATATTTGAAAAAGCCTCAGTAATCTCTCTTCTGAGCTCCTCAGGTACAAGTTGGAAAGCCATCTTTCCTGTGTCCTTCAAATTAAAACAACAACCCTTCTAGTCAAAACAATAATCATGTAATCTGTTCATGGAATACTACCAGCAGAATCTATTAAGCAGAACGTCGTTGTTGTTGTTTTTTTTTTAAAGTAAAAAGAAAAAAGAAAGTTCCAATAATCCAAAATACAGGAGAGAATAATATTTTAAACAGTTTATAGAAGGAGAAATAAAAAATATATTCCAAATGAAGCAAAATCCAACCAGGGAGGATGTAGAAAAAGAAGACAAGGAAAAAAACACGTTACCCTGTGTTTTTATTCTTCAAACTGCGAGCTTTCGTTCTTCAAGCTGCAAGCTGCTTAATCCAAACAAAGAGTTTCTCAAAAAATGAATAGTCATTTAGTTTATCAAGCGAAGAATTACAAACAGAGTCTCTTAAATCCCTCTAATACAAAAGAGAAGTAAAAAAAAAAAATGCAGACGTTTCATTATGTTGCAAATATAGAGTCCATCAAACTTCCACCAGAATCAGTTATAGCAAAGAAAGCACAAAGTTAGCCAACATTTTCAACAAAGTCCAAAAAATAGATCTTAGATTTCAAAAATATTTTAATCTAAAAAAAACATTCCTAAAGTGATCTAAAAGCGGCTGGGCGCTCTTGTGTCTCTTCAAAGAGACTTGTTTCCCCTGCGAGAGCCTGATATATCTCGGCCATTGCCTTGCACTTACCCTGTTCCTTCCGCGGTGGAAAACTACAGAAAAAACAAGGGTAGGCAATCCCAATGGCCCCACGAGTAATCTTCTGGTCTCCCCCTCTCCAGGGGAAAAAAAACTTCAGTGGACCACAACTTCTGCAATCCATGCAAGCAAGGGAAATTCAGTCAGTTCTCAGCTTCTCTGAGAAATCTGACTGGTCGAGCTGGCAGCCAAGCCTGGAGTGAACTCTGAAAATCTTCAAAGTTGACAAATACTGAGAAAAAATTGTTATCCTTACCAGAATTGCTATTTGCACTCAGTGAAAAGATAGTTGTTCGTTTAATTACCAAAACTTTGGAGTAATTCTTTTTGGAGTTGTCTGTTTTTCAATACTGCAGATAAGCTGACTTACTTTTGTGTTATCTGCATACCTCTTATTTATTTTACTATCCGGAAGCCTTCTGTGTATCTGTTTACTGAAACTGTCATTTATTGCAAATGGCAAGTAGTGCTGCATTAAAAAAAAAAACCCTCTGAAAAAGTAATTCTGCTCTCATTGGTGGGTCTGAAACAGGGTTATATGGATTGAACCAAGACACATTAGCAATCGGGAAGATTAAATCTGTTTTGACTATCCATATTTTTCTGGTGCTTGGCAGTAGCTATATGCTAATTTATATCATGAATCACACTATAGGCCATGAGGAAATCACCGACATGTTTTTCTCGATGGCTTTTTAATATGGGGAACTGAATATAATTTCACAGTGGTTTACTTGGATTTGTATGATAGCAATACGATTTTATATTTGAAATCCTCTGGACTGAAGTAATAAAAAATATTTCAAATTCTCTTCTAAATTTGAGAATCCCTTCTTTCGACTGGACTTATAAGTAAGTTAAGACCAATCCACTCCATAATCCCTGAACAACACCATGCCTTCTGCTCTGCTTTGTATCCTGCAGACTAACTTCCCTCCCAACCTCTGTGCTCTGCACCAGAACACTGTGTAACAGTGTCCCCACCATGTGGTGTTATTGGTGCCTGATGCCTCTTAGCGCTACTGCCAGCTCACCAAGGACAAGGTGGAAGTCTGCAGTTTTACTGGAGCTCCTTTTTCCTGCAGGAAAACCCACCTGAAGCCATAACTGTCCTGGTCAAACCAGGACTGTTTATAGGTCCGATAATCTCTTTAAAACAAACAAGTATAAATGGTTGGGCATGATGAAAATAACATCCTTCTTTTCCCTATTTGTGTCTGTGTCTATTTCTGTTGCTTCTATACATGCATGTATTTATATCTGGCTTCATTTTGAGGGGGGGGTTCAGCTGCTTTAGTGTTTGCGTAGTTCTTGTTCCAAATAGAAATATACATTGTGGTTCATTTTGAGCTACTGTTGGTCTGTTCATCCTCCCATCCATTTTTTTTTGGGGGGGGGAAGGAAAAATAGGATAATTGTATGTTTTCTACTCCTCCTATGACTTTTCAATAGATTACTTTTTGTATATGAATTGTTACTTGGATTACAAGTCAGCTTGTAATTATTCAGAATAAATTAGGTAGCTCTAGGGAACCTAGGTGAATCTTCAATAGTAATGTGAATGATTAATTACCCTGCTTCTGGTGTAGCGCCCTGACTCATCCCACAAAGCCTGTAAAGCTGTTGTAAGAAAACCGTCTTCCAAGACTCTTCCACCAGGATCTTTGGACACTTAAAAGCTGAAGGCATATTAAGATTTCTATAAATCCTTAAGATGTGCAATCATATAGTAATTTCATAATGGCCTTCCTCCAGATATAATAGACATTGTACTGCTTTATTTATTATGGTTTCAAAACTCTTGATTGTCTATATTTTGTGCTTAATTTATGTTTATTGCATATGAGCACAATGAATAATTATGAAGCAAAACATTGTGCTACCTAGATCACACAGCTACCTAGAAACATATTTAGGATTCCCTTACCAACTTTGCTCAGACTGAAGAAGCTCCTTGGATAAGGAGCGAAACGTTTCCACTGAGAAAATAGAAATCCAGTTGACATGATTCAGGCTACAGACAATTCCACCTGGATGACTGAGAACCTTCATAGACATATTGTGCTTTCCTTGTATCTGAGTCAGAGTGGAAAAAGAGAAGGCATCTATTTAACTATTATTTTAAAAAAAGCACTATAAAATAGGCAATTTTCCCTATTTTGGAGGATTAGCATCCATTTTATCCCCAGTTGTAAAAGTGGAAGAAATTGAGCCCAGGGGTTCAATCCTGCCAATTCTGATGATATCTTGATGACACTGGTCTTGCCCCTTACAATCCCAAGGAAAATGCCCCAAAATTAAATTGGTCCCCAGCTGCAAGGTGTTCCATCTCTACTTTATACAACAGTTTTAAATTAAAGGCATTAAATTAAAATAGGCCAAGAGGACCTTCATGTCTTGCATCTGCTCCTTCAGGACAGTGGCAGTCCATTGGGAGGCAGCATTGGAATCAGCCAAAGACCTCAATGAGTAAACAGCAACAACGTGTCTCTTGGGTTCAGCTTCAGCCTGTTTCTTCCCATCCAGGCCCTAACTGCCTCCAGACACCACCTCCAACTTTGATTGTATCACCAATGTGACTTGGATTGGTGATGTTCATAGTGGGTAGTATGTGTAATGGTATGTGGGAATGACCTTGGGAGACAGGAGGAAGAGCCACAGAGTAGACAACCGTCAGGCAAAAGGTTTCTCAGCCCACAGAAGCAAAAGTTTTCTGGAAAGTAAAAGTAAAGGAGGGGATAAATGCTTTCAGTCTTGCAAGATGTAACCTTACTGTAACCTTACAATAAATTGTTAGTACTCATGGTTGGTGCTTCTTGTCTGGACTACCTCAAAGTGCTGACAGTATGTGAGCTTGCAGTATTGCTGAGACTAAAATGCTGACAACTTAGAGTAGTTAGTCACCCTTCTTACCAGATGTGGTCAGGAGGGAGAAGGAAGTATATGCATTAAGATGGAAAGGCTCTATGACACAGGTCTCTTGTAGAAATAGACTCTCTAGATATGATAGAATATGTCTCCGAGGGGGGAGGTGATGTGATGGACTGCAGTAGCACAGCAGGTTCTCAGGAAGGAGGGAACACATTCCAAGGAGGGGGGCGAGACAAGAGACAACACAGTCCTGAGTTGGATCATGGGAAGAGGAAGAGATTTAGGATAGCCATTCCCTAGACTCTCCCAGGTTACATCCATTAGGTTAGAGCAGCCTTTCTCGACCATTTGACCCTGGAGGAACCCTTGAAATATTTTTCAAGCCTTGGGAAACCCCTGCACATTCAGGCTCAAATATAGGCCAGAAGTTACAAAATTATTATATTTGTTTCATGGGTAGGCCTGTAGATATGCATTAACAGTGTTCTTAAACTAAAAATAAAAAAAATGAAACTTACCTCTTTAATGTGAAGTTGCCCAAATTTGAAATAATTTTTTAAATAAATCGTGATCTCCCAGGGAACCCCTAGTGACCTCTCGTGGAACCCTAGGGTTCCATGGAACCCTGGTTGAGAAACCCTGGGTTAGAGTAATGCAGGTTTAGTCTGGCAAGATTTTGTCTATACCATGTAAGCAAATAACTGAACTTTGGCTGGATTGCTTCTATGTCGTTCTTGGGCTGAGCCTGACACTAAAATACTCTACAAATGCTGGACTGTTTAGAGCACCATCCTGGGTTATTCCAGGACAAAAATCTTATGGCAGGAGTGGAGGAAATATAGTTCAGGAAAGAAAGTATATGTGACAGACGTTAAGGCATTCATAGGCATGGACTTTGGAAGATCAGGTAGTATCTGAGCTGATAGGGAGTGAGAGCTTGTATGATAATTTTTCTCTGAAGGCTTATATGAAAGCTTAAGGCAGAACCTCTCATGGAGATAAATACTGTCCTTGCAGAGATAGAGATCCATGCCAGGATCTGAATCCTGACTAAAAAGGGTCCAGATAATCTGCTTCCATTAGGGTCCTCTGTAGTTGCCTCCACACCATTGCCTCCACAACCTTTTCTAGAAAGGGTATGTTGGGGATAGGGTAATCATCTCACTTAATTAATTTGATTGTGGTACCACCCAACTCCAGAACGGGTGGCTCACAATGTAAAAACAAAACACAAATACCATAAAATACGTAAGAAATACAACAAGGGAACTAACAGAATGGCAATCCGGACACTAACATCAGCACAGATACAACAGATACCAGAAACCTTTAGCAAGGGGCAGTCCCTCAAATTACTGGGCCCCAAAAGCTGGACCAGAGGAAGGCCTCTTAAGAAGGAGATGAACTGCAACCTTTTTTCAAGGCCACAGGAAGCCCTCTCTCCCAAAGTCAGCCATTGTCCACCTTCCAGGTTTTCCAATCATGTCCTTTCCTGTCCTGCATAAGCGACTCACCACCATGGACTGAAGGATCAGGACTTTGGTGAATCTGAGGAACTTTATCAACAAAATGCTGTTTAGCCAAAATTGCCAAGGGAGATCTGCCAGTGACTCTCTTCCCAATAGGGAGTTAATCGCCTCAGCATGCCAAAACAATAAGGGAAGAGAAATACAGGTTATGTGAATGCTTTTGACATTTTCAATTAACTATCACGTAGAACCAAATAAGTCATATTCTCCATTGTAGGTTGGCATAAATTACAGGAATTTTGTTCTTCATGATGGTTGTTAGAATGAGTTTTTTAATTTTTTTTTTTATCTCCCTTCCTTTTTATGTATCTATTTTAGTTTTTGGTTTTTCCTCTTGTCTTGATACCTCTGAGTAACCTAAAATGCATAGGAGACTTTGAGAGGAGATACTGTCTTTTAGCCACGTTTTAGCTTTGGAGAACGTGGCTTTTTGTGATAACATCCCATAATGTTCTATTCAGTACATCCTTAGCAGATGGGAGTCATTCTGAACAGCCCAGCAGAGACAATTCATGTTTCCCCTTCCATTTTAAAAGGCAGATGTCCTTTCCAGAAGTTTTCTGATTGTACTCCTTAAATCAGAGAGAAATGTTGGCTGCCCTGTTTTTTCCCCTCTTGAATCTAGAGTATCGTTAATACAGCGCTAGAGAGTTGGCTAGAACAACGCTGCCTGCTATCAATCAAACGGCTTAGAGGAATGGTGGAAAAGAATGTTAAATGTGATCCTGCTGTGATCACTAAAAAGATCTCTGTCAGAATGTTTCCGTGCCAGGTATTATGCAGACATTGCTCCTGTATTCCTGCAATGTTCCTGCCTTTTATCTTGTTTTGCACAATTCAGCCATATCTTGTCCCTTTAACCACCTTACTCGTTCGTATAACTCAGTTGGATTCAGCCTGAGGAAAAAATTTAATTAACTATGCTTAAAGAATAAAGGGGTCAGAAGGGGATGTTGGAAGGACATATTGGCATTGTCAGTTTTGCATCTGTCTTAACTGGGCATTTTCTATATGTATCTGTGCTAGGAAGAGGAGGCTGCTGGTTAAATGTTTGAACGTTATTTTCTACCTCATAAAAGTTGGCAACTCCTCCTCAACAGTGTTTTCTCTCACATGTACAAACAGACATATACATACAGTATTCAGCAGATTTGAGTCGTTTTTTTAGTTTGATTTCTTATGACTGCTTCTCTGGCAAATATAAGTGGAGATCACTGGGAAATAGTTTCTGGAGAATAGGATTTTGGAAGATCACCCAAGATTTGCCTCAGTTCTTTGTTGTGTAATCTGTAGCAAACACATATATTGCATACAACCAGTGATGGTGGTAATGAGAAGACAGGATACCCTGGAAAAGAAGCTGATGCTAGGGAAAGTGGAAGGCAAAAGGAAGAGGGGCCGACCAAGGGCAAGATGGATGGATGATATTCTGGAGGTGACGGACTCGACCGTGGGGGAGCTGGGGATGGTGACGGCCGACAGGAAGCTCTGGCATGGGCTGGTCCATGAAGTCACGAAGAGTCGGAAGCGACTGAACGAATAAACAAAACAAAAAAGTGATGGTGATCATAACTTGGCACTGCCCACCCTTACCTAGCTGACAAGTTCTTTCAATTATCTAACTGAATGTAGACACTGCAATCTTTTAAGTATTACAAATCTTGCCAATGCATATGAATTATATGTCAGAATAGAGCTCTTTATCTTTACCGTTAAGCTTAATTTTTTCCAGTGCTGTCTTTTCATTGTAAGGAAAACAAATTTCATACATTTTCAAATTGTATGTTTAATTTTCTAGAAACAGGATTGGCCATTGCACAAATTGGAGTGTTCCGCCATGTGCGTGTTTGGACAGAACTGGAATCCCTCTGAGACAGTCAGACTCACTGCAAGGATTCTTGCCAAACAGGTGAGCTGGTCTGAAATAATTGTTTTGCCTTGCTTTGTTTGTTGAGATGAATAAGAAAGAAGAAAACAAGTCTGTGAATAACAGGCCTCTGCAAAATTTATTTCCTAACTTCTTGCCTATAACTATTGATAGTTGTTTGCTGAACCTCTGAACAACACATTACTTAAGAATGTTTTAAAATGTTGCATCTTGAAATAATCTCTGCCTTTCCTATCTGCCAAGCTGCCTCCTGTTGCCCCTCCCCCCCGATACATGATTCCATAAAACATGAATCCGGGTTTGAGAATGCCTGCTCTAGGTCATGAAGTTGAAATTTTGAGCCTGTTGTGGCCAGATTCTCTACAAATCTAGTTGCTTGGGAGCTGGTGTTCTTTTTGAATCACTTAAAATGCATGAGTTACTGAGAAACCTGTTACCCAGGTAAAGATTACTATTTTCACTGGGAAATTAGGTCTCTGAAATGACCTCCGTGGCAACCTATCGTTGCCAGCTGAGGCAGTACAGCTTGGTTTTAAAACAGAACATAGAGAAGATTTAAGAAAATAAAATAAAAGGTAGATAGGAAGTGCAGTCTGATTAGATCACTAAAAGTAATGGTCTAGCAGATGAATGAGTTTAATTCTAGAAGGGAAGGTATCTTCTTTATTTTTGAAAGAGAAGCAACAGGAAATAAACCCATAAACTATATATACTAAGGGGGCGTATTGGCTCAGCGGGTAAGATGCCAGGCTTGTCGATTGCAAGTTCAGAGGTTCAAATCCCTAGCCCTGCGTGCGGAGTGAGCTCCCGCACTAGCTCCAGCTTTTGCCAACCTAGCAATTTGAAAGCATGCAAATGCAAGTAGATTAATAGGTACCACTTAGGTGGGTAGGTAACAGCGTTCCGCGCGCGTCATGTGGCCACATGACCGTGGAAGCATCTTCGGACAATGCTGGCTCTTCAGCTAACAAACGGAGATGAGCACCGGCCCCTAGAGTCGGACACGACTGCACAAATTTGCGGGGGGAACCTTTACCTTTACTATATATACTGTTTGCTAGATGATGTTCGCTGCTACATCCGTAATACAATATTTTATATAACACTGCGATTCTCCTTTTCTTTACAGTTCAGACATTCAGTAAAACCTGCTGAATATTATACTTCCATTGATGGGTCACATCCTAAATCAAGGTGGCTTAACAAAGATGAAACAATTGGAATGTACAGTATCTAGAGTAGACCCACTGGACACCAGTGGGGTGTAAATTAGCTAACACAAGCTTAATTTGTCTTAAGTTGAGTGGATATGTTGCCATAGGGGTGACTCAGTTTGGTTCTTACCCACTGAAATTTGATCAAAAGCAAACAGTTCAGAAAAGCTTAATCCAATGTGAATAAAATATTATATCAAAATGTTCCTTGAATAGGTACCTGCTTCCCTGGTTTCCAGATAACTGTAAGAATAGCCAAATCTTAGTCTGTTTCACCAAGCTAGGGTGGCAGCTTAGTAGAAGATAGTGAGAGAGAGCACAGAGAATAGAAATACCCCACAGGCATCAAAATACCTGGACAGTCCTTCCTATGCAGCCCTTGGATCAGTGAGAAGCATGTCTCAGAATTAGTTTGCAGCGAGAATTTGCTGGCTTGCAAGTTTCTAAGATACCATTTTGTACTGCTATTGTGCTTCACCAGTTTGCCCTTCTTTGCAATTAAAAGAAAAATTAAACCCCCTATACTGTGGCCTTTGAAGAAAATCTGTGTGTTTGAGAACTGCTTATCTGGCAAGAGCGACCCAGGTACCGTATAGAGAAAAAGATGCTGAAGGCTGGCTGGCAGGGTGGTCTGGCTGATTCCCCCTTCCCCTGCTTCTTTCTTTTCTCTTTCTCCCTTTTTCTTTTCTAAATTAAAGCACAGTCTAGTGGTAATCCACAAACAAAATTAGATGTTTAATGATGAAAAGTCATTGGAATAAATTTGGGCTTTTATAGCTTGCAGGGAAGTGGGAGGAAGCCCTACATGGAATATGAAAACTAAATATGCAAACTGAAGTCTCGAAACCTCAGCTGTTGGGCCACCTGCAAACTCGCATTTAATGGCCAAGATTACAAAGGAGTGGCCTTAGGCCAATGCCGAGCGTTGCTTTTGAACTCTGTCAACATTGAGATTATTCACTTTCCTCAAAGCAAAGTCTGCCTTCTGACTGCTTGCTACTGTTAGCTGCTTTCTGCAAATTTGCAACTAAAACAAGGGAGAGATTTTGAAACTACTCATTCTATATGTACGTGTGCAAATGCCAGTACGAGCTCTATGTCTCTTGGTGGCTAGTGTGTTGTAGGAGGTCACAACAGGTACACTTGAAAAACTGTTCCTCCCCTCCTCTGAAGTCTTTACAGGGCCAGATGATTGTTACAAGTGACAATTGCAAATAGCCAAAGACTATTTTGGAGGTTTTTCAACAAGTCCTTTTCTCTCCCTCCTCCCTCTTTTTTTGCACCATTAACAGAAAACACACCCAGAATGGACTGAGTCAGAGAAACTCCTTTCTATAAAAGAATTTGAATCCCGTAAGTAGAAATAAAGGAAACAATATGTTGATTGTTGATTTGTTTTTCAGAAAAAAGCTTACTAATTTTTCAACAGATATACTCACTTTGTGTCTGCTATGGGTTGGATGGAGATGGAGATGAAGAGCGGGGAATAGTTGAATTCTGGTTCCATCCTCTTCTTGCCAATCTTCGCAAGAGGCTCCCTCCAGGCCCTACTGCCTTGGACTGGGGCACTGTGGGAAAAGGGAGACATTTGAAATATTGGGCAGAAGCATCTTCTGGACATGAGCAGAAAATGACTGCTGCCTGTTTTCTATCATCTCCCCCTTTCCACTTGGTGGGCATCCACAACAAACTATGGTGACTCCGAGATGAGAGTACACACGAATGATGGTACAAGTTGTGGCATTTGTGGGACTGGGTCCCCTCTTGCCCCCTTTGAGGATGGCCATGCACTCAGCCTCCCCTTCCACTTAGCAAGATTTCCTGATCCTTGGAGCATTTTAAAGCAACTCTGTGAGCTGATGGGAGGATGCGGAGAAGAAAAGTCAGCTTCTCCTGACTCATCTACAGATGGATATCTGGATCAGGTCCAATAGTTGAAGTAATCCAATAAGCAAAACTATATTGTTGATCTCTTTGATTTTGGCTTAGCATTAAATATAAAAACATCCGTTATAGATAGTTAACCATTGTTTAGAGTAAGCCCAAACCAATTGTAGCTTTTTAAACAAACTGTAGTTAAACCATGACTTACTGGGATGGCTTGAACATAGCCTATGAATGTAGTAGGAGCAGAATGGCAGAGTTCCCCCCACCCTCCCAGATGATTCTGTTGTCTGTTTTAACTTTGGGGAAGATAATTAAAATTCCAGCTTATTAATTATGTCATTTCTGTTTGTCAAACAATGTTCCTGGCAGCAAGGGTAACTTTTGTGGATACTACTGTTGTAAAATTTTAAACAGCCAGCTTTGTCACCAGGGGGCATAAAGTCAGAGATAGTGCAGTTTTTGATAGTGACAGTGACTCTGGGGCTAATTGTTGGCCCCTCTGGTATTTAGTTGTATAACTATCATTGCCACTCAGATCTGACATGTCCTTCATGATTTCCACTTTCTGAATGTCCCTAAAGTAAACTAAGGAAGTAGACCGCTGCTAACTCAGTGTGTTTGTGTGGTGGTGTTGTTGGAGAAAAATCAGTAAGGGAACTTCTGAATGTATTTGTATCCCATTTATGACTTACATTTCCTCTCCCTTCTCACTTGGCCTTGCAGGGACAAGATGAGGTTTGTTTTCCGTAGTACTTCAATCTCGAACACTCTATTATGGATTTGCAAAGCCAGGTCAAGGGTGCATGGACATGTTCAGTAACATATAATGGGCAAGACCCTGAAACAAAGAAAATAGGGTGTACTTATTGCCAAGCAACAAGGACCTAGAAATGTGTGAAACCATGATACATTACAAAGAGACTCAAAAACAAAAATTAACACACCATACTGTACTTGTTAAATGCAAAACCACAACTTTCCACTAATTCTAATTGTCTGACCAACTGCCTCTTGAACCCTTCTGAGTGCAATTCAAGGTGCTGGTGATGACCTATAAAGTCCTCCATGATATGGGACTGGGTTAGTTGAGGTACCGGCTCTCCTCAGTTACATCTACCCGTCCCATTAGGTCTGGTAGGAAGGAGGGGCATGGTGTGTTAATTTGGGGTCTTGGTGGGGGGGCAGGAAGAGAGGCTTTTCTGTCGTGGCACCCATCCTGTGGAACATCATCCCGCTGGAGATCAGATTGACCTCAATCCTACTGGCCTTTCGTAAGGCCTTAAAGATGAGGCTGTGCCACCAGGCTTGGGGATCTGGATGTGCAGTAGAGCCTATACAGTGGTTGTGTTGAGTGTAGATTGTTTTTTAGACTTTGGCTGTGGATTCTGTTACTTAGTCTTTTAGAAGGTTTTATATGCTTTTTACATGTTTTAAGATTGCACTTTGTTGACTTCTGGTGGGGACATGGCGGACTGAACAGCTGTGCCCATGGGCTTAGTGGGCAGAACTGACAATGCAGCATCTTTTTCGGGCTCAGGCAGGTTTTTCCTGAAGCTCAGGAGTATTTTTCCGGGAAAGGAAAACACCTGGAATCACCCCATCTGTCCTCCGGACGGCTGCTTGCAGCCAGAAGATCGCAAACAGCATTCACGTTCGAGTGGTAAGAGCAGCCGGGAGGCTAGGACGTCACCATTTTCCAAGCTGCGCTGTAGCCTTAAAGGGACACTAAGACTGGCCACCCTATTTCTAAATCACCCAATTTATATATATTTTTAAGTATATGTACTCTTAAGAGAGGCTTTCTACAGCAAGGAGAAGCTGCTTCTCTTGGTGCTTATCATTATTTTTGGGATTAATTTTGAAAAAAAATCTTTTAAAGTTTTGGTTTGTTTTCCATCCAAATATTAAGAAGGATTGTGAGTAAATAATTGTTTCCCCGTTATTATTTTTGTACTAAATTTGAAGATACTAGCATTTTCTTACACGTCGAATTGGCTGTTTTGAACTTTCAGTTTCTTGCTTCTACTTTCCCTGGGGAACTGTCTGCTTATCACTTTCACTTGTGTAAACATATTCTGTAACTTCTTCATATTTCGCTGGTTAAGCTCCTAGGGGGCAACATAATCTACTGCTTGAGACATGGAGGATCTTAAACAAACTTTCTCTGACTTCCATAGAGATTTCAAACAGATTGTTTCTGATTCTTACCAAGTTTTTATGCAAGGTATTCAGGTAGTAAAGGTAAAGGATCCCCCCGCAAATTTGTGCAGTCGTGTCCGACTCTAGGGGCTGGTGCTCATCTCCGTTTGTTAGCCGAAGAGCCAGCGTTGTCCAAAGACGCTTCCACGGTCATGTGGCCGGCATGACGCATGCGGAACGCTGTTACCTACCCACCGAAGTGGTACCTATTAATCTACTTGCATTTGCATGCTTTCGAATTGCTAGGTTGTCAAGAGCTGGGGCGAGTGCGGGAGCTCACTCCGTCACATGGGACTAGGGATTCGAACCTCCGAACTTGCAATCTTCCGATCAACAAGCCTGGCATCTAAAATGTGTTACTTGGATGGGGATGTTGTGGATGGAATTGAAGGACTTAACAGCGACAGAAATGTCTCCTTGGCTTCTGTTGAAATGCTGGATGAAGATTGGATAGTTGAGTTGAAGAAATTAAAGGGAGAGATCGAGTTGCAAGCCATACATGAAATTCTGATGAAATGCCATGGAAAAGAAGGGGTCATTATGTATGGGAGGTTTCCTGAAGAAAAGTTGGAGTTTTTGAGGGGGGCAGTTGGGCTGTTTGATTTTTTAAAGAAAAAAGCTCTGTGCGCATTGTGGGGACATGTAAATGCTTTGGTCTATTTTGAAGTGGGATAAAGGTTTAAGAATATCTATCTGGATTGTTTTTAGCATTTGGCTGATTTCATTTATCTTTAATTATTTGGATTAAGATTACTAAGGTATAAAAATATTATTTGGTTTTGGGTTTAATATGATTAAGATTTTTTAAATTGTTGTATTATCAAGTATAATGGTAGACAATTTATATGCTTTTTAGTTTGATCTTTATTATAGTAGACAGGAATGTATAGAATAGTAGTAGGAAGGGAATAATTAAATAAATGTTATCCTGGGGTAACGAAGTTGATTAGGAGGTGTGTGTGTATGTATGTGTATAAATGTGGGAAAAGGGCACAATGCAAATACTTGACATGTTTCTCAAGTGTGTGATAACATAAGCTTGGGTTAACAAGTACTTATTTTTATTTATTTATTAATCTAATTTATATGGCCGCCCATCTCACGAAAAGTGACTCTGGGTGGCGTACAACAATCCAATAAAACAGTAGATAGATAAAAGTAATTGTTCAAAAGCTTTAACCATTTAGAATTATTTTAATAGATGCCTTCTCAGGTGGCACCTATCCGGCGGCTTTCTTCTTTAATCAGGTTAAAAAAAAGAGCAACGGGTTATCAGGGATATAACTCATTGTATGATTGAAGACATTTTTGACATGGGCTTTCCAATTACCTTCAGGTCTTGAATTTTAAAATCTGAGGAATGTTAAAATCTGTTTTCCTTTAGAATTGTCTTGCCTTTGGTGAAACATGATTATTCAGTTGGAATTATCACGTCATTGGTATCAGTTTAAAGCAGGGCTTTCCAAAGTGCCGCCGCTGGCGACACACCAGCGGCGGCGGCGCGGGGGGGCGCGTGCAGCGGCGCACGCGTGCACGGTGGCGGCGCGGGGGGGCGTGTGGCGGCGGCATGCATGCATGGCGGTGCGGGGGGCGTGCGGCGGCATGCGCATGCACGGCGGCGGCAGCAGCCTCCGCTAAAACGCGGAAACACTGATACTGCGCCGCTGCCGCCACCACCATGCACGCGCGCGCCACCGCTTCCGGGTGGTGTGGCGACACACCACGCTGTGTGTGGCGACACACTTTTGTGTCGCGACACACAGTTTGGAAAGCTCTGGTTTAAAGCAAAGACAATTTTATTTTAGGATTAGCACATTTTTTAGTTGTTAATTTTTGTTCATAATTGTTGGTTGAGAGCCAGTTTGGTTAAGTCACCAGGCTAGAGACCGTGAGTTTTAGTCCTGCCTTAGGCACAAAGCCAGCTGGGTGTCCTTGGGCCAGTCACTCTCTCTCAGCCCTAGGAAGAAAGGCAATGGTAAACCATTTCTGAAATCTTGCCAAGAAGACTTGTCCAGGCAGTCACCAGGAGTACAAGACTGATTCAAAGGCGCACGTGCGCGCACACACACACACAGACACAGAGTTAAGAATGTCCTAGTTATTAAATTTTTGCTGATATTATTCATGTTCACTAATACTGGATAGGGGAAAGATCAGAGGAACATGGTCTACTGCAGTTCAAGTAGATGTTCTTTCCATAGAAAACATAATATCTTGAGGTTGAGTTCACCGTTGAGAACAAGTAAAGTGGTCCTTGTGGTGTAAAAGATGTATTTTCCTTCATAGATCTTGATAAGCTTGACAATGAAAAGAAGGAGCTGATTCAGAATGACATCTCTGCTCTTCACCACTTTTATTCGAAGCACATAGAATACCCTGACAATGCAGCTCTGGTGGTTCTTTTCGGACAGGTAAAGCGGTTAAAGAAATTAGGGTTATGGACTTGCCATTTTACGCTGAGCCAGTGGTGCAGGAAGTAAGATTGCATAGGTGCAAAACTATGTTGTATTTTCTGCAATGGCCTCTTGGCAGTTCTTCAGTGCAGACTGCGACTCCACTAATTCCTCAACACTGCATTTTGACTATGGGAAGACACTTTTTTTTTACGGATTGCTTGCTCATGTATTGTGTATATAAAACAGGTGGGCATACTGATTCAAATTTCTTCTTTTGGAAACATGCTAATGTTTTTGAAAACCACATCAGTTTCGCATGTTATGTTTCAAGGACTTCTGCTGGGGAATTTTGGGATAAAATGCAACATACTTAGATGGCATCAAGTGAGGAGTTGCTTTAAGGCTAAATTTCTTTCCCAAAACAAATACAATACAATTTTATTATTTCTTAAGCATTGTACAGCAGGAATAACTTACTTTCATGTTTTTATGGACTGTTATTTCAGATTCTATTTCTTTAGATTTAAATCAGATTTTTAAATACTTCCAGCTTTTGTGATACTTGTACGGTCTGCTCTGACCCAGCTAGGCTACCCAGTTCTTATTTTTTCAGACAAAATTAGATTATAAATAAACTTTGCATAAAATTAGATTATAAATAAACTTTACATAAGCTCCCTTATGTAATCTTGGTAGTTCAACAGCAAGACTTAATTAAGAATAAGCAATGTTATAATCAGATTAATCAGCATGGTACAGATGAATGGGGTCATCTACCATGCAGAGCTAAGTAAGCCAGTGATTTTTATTTCTAAGATCTGAAGTGTTTCTGTTCTTCTTTTCCTTCTCTCAGGTTAACTGTAATGGCTTCACAATTGAAGATGAAGAACTTTCACACTTGGGATCAGCAATATTTCCCAAGTAAGCTTTTGAGAAGTAGTACTGTATTGTTTTTCCCAATTTACTAATGTATTTCCAATAGCAAATGTTCAGAAATCTCTAGTTTGTTTACAGATTTGGGCCAGTGGTTCCCATTCCAACTTGTACCTCACACACTGTTCCCATCTACTTCATGTTCAACCCAAGCACCTTATTTACCAGGTAGCATTCCTGCTGCTGGATTAGGGATGATTGCTGAACAGAAAAAGTTGGATTTGATTAGGTTAGGTAAAGTAAGGTAATTTACTGATCTAACTTATTACTGTCTACTTCTACTGGCAACAGCTCCTTGGAGACCTGCACCAGGGAGAGGTGAAGACAGGCAGATTGAATCTCCATATCAGGCTGGAAAATGAGCATGTTTGAAATACTGGAGAGAATGTTAGCCTTCCTTAATTCTCCAGATATTTTGGATCCAGATTTTTTAGGTGACACTCATCAGCCCAAGGCAGAATGGCCAAAGGTCAGGAATGAGAACTCAGAGAGACTCAGTTTGCAAAAAACTGATATAAAGAATAAAGGGTTGAATGGTCTAATATGGTATATGACAACTTTTTATGGTAGTGGTTACTTATAGAGAGAGAAAGCTGTGATGTGAAGTCATAACGTCTGACTTCTTTGGGCCTCTGAGAGCCAACCCTTTAAACTTGCTAATACATGCAGGAGAAGCATCAAACACTTCAAAGGCAAAACACATGTTTTGCATGCATAGGGATTCACCAAGGTCTCTGGCCTCTCTAGTTAAATTCCTCACCATTACTAAGAAGGCTTTTATATATTAGATTTGAGAGACCCACTGTAAATTAAGGTAGGTGGTTCTGCCCTACAATATGACTGTTGAGAGACAGCTTGTTAATATTTATATGGTTGGGAGATAATTGAGTTGACACAGATGAATAGGAAAAGTAACTACACATAGGAAAGTGCATATGAATCCCATTGAAAATGAAGTTGGTGAAATGTCAAGAAGAAACAGAGAAATAAGAGTTCCAGCTGGCCAACTGACCCATGGAGAAAATGGAATGTGCCTTCCCTTTTATTTGTGTAGCTTATAGGGTATAGTGTTGAAGTCCATCAGAAATAGGCTAGAGACTCTTGGACTACCTGTTGGTGCTTGGGGCTTATCTCAATTTTTAGCAGTTTGGAAGCAGGAAGAGCAGGACATAGCAGACCATGTAAGGAGACTCCAAATTAATGACTTGGCAAAAGGAACCTTGAAGGTGATCGTGTGCACCAAGGCTGGTATTGATCTGACATGTTTTGAACCACTAAAATGGAAGACATCATCATTACCCTTTGGGAGTTGGAATATGGAGCATGTGGTTCAGTTCTGATTGATTCAGTTATGACTTAGATATTTAGCCACAGAATGTGTTGCCATAAAATAATCACTTGTGTAATATATTAACACTTGGATACTGTAGATGCAGTCAATTGGGTTGGGTAGATACACCAAATGTAGAAAAGCATGCAAATTCAGATTGCCACCCAACCAAAACCAGGCACTGAAATTACTTTATTAAAGTGGCTTCGGTGAGAAAGTTAAACACATGCTGAACTCTGTTTCATTAAAATAACTGATTTTTAAAGCACTTAACTACATTGTGTACTCCATTTTCTGCAACAACTACTTGTGGCAACAAATTCTATAAACTGAGCAAATTGTTATCTACGTTTCACACTGTGCTAACCTTTTCCAGTGTTAGAAATACGTATATCTCACACCTTTGCATAAATCAGAGTATTGCTTGCTTCCTAACAATAATCTTCTGTTTTTCTCAGTGTGGCACTTATGAACCACAGTTGTTGCCCCAATGTGATTGTTACCTACAAAGGGACAGTGGCTGAAGTCAGAGCAGTTCAAGAGATTGAAGCAGGAGATGAGGTAACTGAATATATGCAATTCTTACGTGCTCATATGGGATGCATAAGGAATACTTCGCACAGTGAAGGGCCAAATGTTTTGTGCATGCAGTATTGCTGAAGTATGTACTGTCAAGTTCATGGTACCTCCCTCCCTCTACCTGTATCCCCCTAACCTGGTTTCCAGTTTTAAAATACAGCTGGAAGATAGTGACTCTAAATTTTGAGAAGCAAGCGTTTGTCTTTGGGGGTTTGATCAACTGCGATTCTTTTCAGTGTGCTGCCCAAGATGGCAACCCCAGTTCTTTCTCCCCACTTCTTTCCCTGAATCTTAAATCAAAAAGCATGTGCTTTTTGTCTCCAATCTTCAACATGATTGGATGACAACTGCTAAGAGTGGGACATTCTGGCTAAATGCAATTTAACCAAGAAGAGAAAGAAGACATTGTGGAGCTTCATTAGCAAAGAATGTGTGACTAAGGAGACTAAGTTGCACTCTAGCACCCTAATATGCTCGCAGAATTTTATTGCTGCAAAAACAGTGCTGTGTGTTAGTTCAGGCGCCTATATGTAGAGACTGAGGAAAATAACAGGATAAATAGACAAATAGGCACTTTCTCATGATGAAGAACAAGTGTTTTAGGAATGTAAGTTCTCAGTTCCCCACATATTCATCCTCACCTTTATATCTGTTTTGGAGACAAAGCGCCATAGAGCAAAAGTTTTAACAAACACAGGGAGAACAGGTCAAATGGAGATAATGTTAATTGAATTTCTAGAAAAGATTCTTGAGTAGAGTAGAACTGTCACTCATTAATCTTTGGTGGTATGGCCTATGCCTCCACCTTCTGGTTCAATGTGATTATTGCATGAGAAACCTGTCAAAAAAATCCCCACTGTGTGTGGGGAAGGGAGCACGCATGTTTAAATTGGCTTTCATGTTTTGTGCCTGGAGAAAAACAATTGAGATGCACTCCGCTGTAGAATAAAAACAAGCAACTGTTAACTAACATCAAGTTGCCTTAGGCACGTTGTGAGAAAGTGAAGGACACAATGAAGAGCAGGCAGAGTGAACAATTTGCATCTCCAGTGGAGCAGTTAGATAGTTGGCTTTCCTTCTTGGTTTTATAACATTTTATTTTAGGTGAGAGATTCAAAATGGGAATAAGATCATTTTAATTTTGTTTTCCTTATGTGTGAATGGATTTTTGATTATGAATTTTTAGAAAAAATATGGGTACTTTATAACTGATTGATTATGATGATGATGATGGAAATAAATATAAGCATCAGACCTTGACATCCTATTTTATATTTGGAAGGAACTGAAGAAAAAAAAGGGGGGGGGATTGAAGGCTAAATCAGGATGTGCAACTCTGAGCCTTATATTTGTTTGCCTGTATTTGTCCACATATGGCTTTTGGTGGTCATTCAACCAAACAATACATACATACTTACTTACTTACTTATTTATAATTCAAATTTAGCCCCGCCCATCTCCCCCAATGGGGGACTCTGGGCGGTTTACAACAAGTCAACCGTTAAAAACCTATAACCATAAAATTACAATCCAACCCGTATAATAAATAGATAAAAATCCAAGGGATAGTAAAATCTCATATAAAAGGCGGGACACTATGGCACCAGCCACCCCCAGGGGGAACTATTACCTCCCCCGTCCCAGGCAAGGCAGCAGAACCAGTTCTTTAGAGTCTTCTGGAAGGCTGGGAGCGAGGGAGCCAGCTTCACCCCTGGGGGCAAGATATTCCACAAGGCAGGCGCTATCGTAGAGAAGGCTCGCCTCCTGGACCCCGCTAGATGAAATTCTCTTGTTGATGGGGTCCAAAGCATGCCAGTGCTTATACTTTCTTGGGTATAAGGACACTTCTCAGAAAACATGCATAGGATTATTGTACTGCTTATTTAATACTGTGATTCAATTGGGCCTTTTAAGTCTTTAAAACACACACCTACTATATTATATGCAACATCTTGGTCCCATTTATAAATCCAGTGTGGATGGGAAGCCCAGATGGTTGGAAATCCAACAGTCTAGGTCTTTCCAGTGTTAAAAATCCCTCGTTACGTGACCCTTCTTTTGTCTCATATTAATACCAGTACAGTGGTGTGGGGTCTTGAAATTCTGGGAGTTGTAGTCCCAGCATTTCTGAAGTGTATGTGTTCTGGAACATTGGACTGGAAGAATGACTATTCATGTGGATTGCCAAGATGAAGCTCCAGTTAATTTTAATGGATCACATGGGGCACGTTTAGCCAGACCTTCATTTATTTTTCCTTCATCACTGGAGCAAGATTAAATACTTTTTATTTTTTCAGTAGCATTTTCCTAAGCAAAGTGACATTCCAAAATGGACATAGCTAAGAATGATTAAAAATGGCTCTGAGAATTAGACCGGGCAGATCTCTCAGTAATAGAAGAGCTTAACTTTTGACACATCTCCCTGAATCCTGGCTCTGCACCTGCTAATGCTTTGAGTTTCTTTGTTCATAGTATTTTTGTTAAAAAAATTGTTTGTACAAATTGGAAACTGTGTACAATGACAACTTTTTGCAAAGAAGTTGGTGCATTGTATATAAATTGATACATTGGCGGCATTCACAATAAATCATCAAAAGTCATAGAATCAATGAGCAAGTTCTCGTGCATGAAACCCATTTCTTCCCCTTGTGCAGATAGATTAAAAAGCCAAGTTGGGATGGCTTAGTGTGGCATCCATACCTGGGGTTATGTTTATTAAGCAAAACAAACCAGGATTCACAATCCAGTAACAAACTCTGGTTAGGTATTGTGATTTTCTTGGGTCCACTAAGTCGTCTTGTTTACTTATTTGCATGAAGGGAGGAGCAAATGAACTGCATACATTGGCATGCAGCTCACTATGCCCTGTAGTTTTTAAAAATAATTGCCATTGGAGGTTCATATGCATGGATCAGTATATATGTATGTAGAAGATGGATTATATTAAGATATGCGTGCTGTTAGAAAATTATCATTTTTCCTTCCCCAGATTTTTACCAGTTACATTGACTTATTATATCCAACAGAAGATAGGAATGATCGATTAAAAGATTCCTATTTCTTTGCCTGTGATTGTAGGGAATGCTTTACTAAAGAAAAGGTAAGCCAGTTTAACAATTTAATCACATGCTTTATTACTTAGATCGGTAGACTGACTGGGATCACACCACTATTCTTAGTATATATAGCATGTTTATAGTGTCTGCAGTACTTGAGACCCCCAAAACAGGATATTTGAGGTCAGCTAGAGCTAAGGAGAGTTTGGAACCCAGGTTCAGTTTTCATTTCACATTTCCTGCCTGCCTCCCTTCCTATTGTAGCTTAGCTACAGCGTTTATTTCTATTACCGTGCAGTGCCCTTTTCCAAAAGCATCCCATCGTTCAGGACAGGTGGGTGAAATGGTCAGAAGGCAGAGTCATAGAGCATCCCCCAAACTGTGTAGGGATTTATGGATTAAAACCAGAAGCTACTCTCTCAGTTCCTCAGCAACCCTCTCCTTATAGATGGAATTGTAGCCTTCCAATCAAGACAGAGCCTCATTTTGAAATTTAATGTTAAAGTTGTACTTAATTTTAACTTGCTTCTTTGTCAGTTTTCTCTAATCTGGGGCCCTCCGGATCTCCTCATGACTAGTTAGCCCATGGCTGCTGAGTTTGACAGAAATTAGCGAACATATCCAGAAGGAGCCAAGTTTTAAGATGCCTTAAGCATTATGATCAGTTTTTAGTTACTGCCAATTTGTCTGTGGATCTGCTTTTTGTCTTTGGAATAGCCTTTGTAACTTTCTTTAACTCTTCCCTCAGGACAAAGATAAATTGGAAATCCGTAAACTGAATGAGCCTCTGTCAGCAGAGGCCGTGCGAGATATGATCAGATATGCCAGAAATGTGATTGAGGAATTCAGGAGGGCCAAACATTACAAATATATCCTTTGGTGTTATCTTTCATTTCTGCAAAGCTGAATTTTCAATTCAATTTAGCAGTCTCATTTGTTGAGGCATATCCAAAAATGAATTTCCACAAACATGGGTTGCAGTTCTCAAATCTTTTTTTTCTTTTTCATTATTGAAGAAAAGAAATCTAGAGTACAAATATACTTAATTTTTAAATTTTTAAAAAGAATATTTGACATAGTCATCATATGGTCCAAGCTCAGGAATTTACCACTCCACTGCATTAGAGAATCTTTTTCTAACTCATGAAATCAGGAAGTACTTCAATCAATAGTACCTTTATCTTCTCCACAACTTTCAGGTACTTTGTCTACATCTAGTCTGTCATGATACATCACTGGTTTTAAACTAGGAACTCTTAAGAATTTCATTTGAACTGCATTGTTAAGCCATCCTAATTCATGGTTCCTGGACTAATGTACAGATTAGAAATCAGTTGTCCTTCTTTGAATGTTATAATATAGTGTTATAGTTATAGTTATAGTTATAATATAGTTCTCAGCTCAAAAGGTATATGAATTTTTTATTTATAGATGCATGCATGCCTGCTGGTATCATAAATTAACTTAAATCTTAACATTTAAGATAATATATGAAGTGTATTGTAAATATAATAAAGGCGGGATAAAAATAAATAATAAATAAATAAATAATAAATAGATACTGTGAAAATAAATATCAAAATGTTCATACAGTTAAAAAGGGGTTACAGATTGGTATGGAAACAGGATGGAACAGTCACATGAACAAACTCACATAAAACTCAGATGGATTGGAAATAGGTTGATGTTTCCATCCATCTTTACTGAAGACATCCTCTATGTCCCTAGGATGGAAACGAGAGAGAGAGAGAGAGAGAGAGAGAGAGAGAGAGAGAGAGAGAGAGAGAGAGAGAGAGAGAGAGAATGAGAGAGAGAGAGAGAGAGAGAGAGAGAGAATGAGAGAGAGAATGAGAGAGAATATGAGAATGAGAATGAGAATATTTGGTATCATCAAAATCCTACTGTCAATCGACAATCAGCCTCACATTGTTTTGTGTAGATTTTAAACAACACAAAAAGATGAGCTGAAATTGTGCAGCACCTCAAAGACCAAATGTTGGGAGAATGAAGCCATCATCAGCACAATTCCTCTAGGCCCTCAGGGAAGATCCTCCCTAATAGCCTGCATATTTACAATTAATCTCTCTTTAAATTCTAGTCCCTAAGAACAAAGAGCAAGACAGGGTAGAAATGCATCCTTGTGGTTTCAGCTGAGGAGGTAATGATGGGACATAATGTTCAGCAGCATAACCTGGGAAAGGTAGCTTGATAGTTCTCATTGGTTATGTGCCTTGACTCTTGGCTTACCCCCAGGTGAACTGCTGGAGGTTTGTGAGCTCAGTCTGGACAAGATGGGTTCTGTGTTTGCAGAGAGTAATGTTTACATGTTGCATATGATGTATCAGGCCATGGGAGTTTGTCTGTACATGCAAGACTGGGAGGGTGCTTTGCGCTACGGGCAGAAGATTATTAAGCCATACAGGTACCTGACTTTTCCTCTCGTAATTTATATAATATAATAAGTTGAAATATCTGTAAAGGAATACACCTAACTAAACAGACCGTTGGCTTCCATTTCAATGAACAAAGAAACAAATATCATCCATAAATATATTGGTGTGTGTGCCAATATAAAATTATCTAAGACAACACAAGCCTGTTTATGGTGATGATCAGCTGTCTTGAGGTAACAACTTTTAATTACTTTACACATTTAGGAAGTTACAGTATACTGACATTTGATTAAAGATGTATAACAGAAAGAAGAAACTTCTCTGGAAGATGAGATGAAAAGTTCTAGAGAAAGATCCAGTAATGCAGCTGGAAAGAGAAGCTCTGGATCTTGACTATGTAAACAAACCCAGTGTGATTGAAATTTTATAAAGAACTTTATCCCCAGGGCCCATCAAGTGGTAGGCTCTATGAGATTGATAAAAACCTTTTCTTGGATCTCTGGCCTCTTCTATCATTAGACATCTCAAGTTTTTTGTTGTTCCTGTTTCTCCTCTTCCTAGATATCATTAGCCAATCTGCCCAGTGTCTCAGATTGTGAATATGACTGTTTGGGGTTCTGACCTCTTGCTTTCAATGCCTTAGGAGTCATGGTATCAAGAACATTCGTGGATCTATTTTGATGTCACAGAATATGAAGTAGATTTGACCCAGAAAACAGAATGCTAGGGTAGATATGTGTTTTGGCCTTAAGCACCATATAAGTTACTGATTTGGGTGATTTTCCTACACAATACATCCTTCATGAGGAGGACAATAACTCAGTCATACAGATGCTTTGCATGTAAAAGGTCACAGTTTCATTTGCCAGCATTTCCAGTTAGGGCTGGAAAAATTGCTGTGTGAACTGGATTGTTGCTGTAGTATCAGGACAGAGCTGTAGGGACCAATGGTCTGGCTTCATATAAGGCAGCTTCCTATGCTCCTACGCTCCCCACGTTTTCCTCCCCAATTTGCCTGCTCATCCCTCTCCGCCTCCAGCAATGCTACTGCAAATGGTTGGTTTTCTATTTTGCCATATTATATTATTATATAATGGCAATTAGGAACCAACGAAGTTGAGCAGAGTTTTAGGAGAAGAGGAAGGCAGGTTCTTGCAGTCGGCTTCTGGCAGCTCTGCAGGAGGCACTTCGGCAGGCTTCTCTAGCTAAAGAGGCATTTGGTTTGGAAAGAGATTTGATCGGCCTGAGATTTTAAAGAGCCACTGAGGTGTGGGCACTTCTGTGTGACACAGATAGGCAATCTGATTGCCTCCAGGTGCTTTGGAATACAGCTATCATAGTCTGCAGCCATCATGAACAAAAGGAAAGGATTGGGGGAGTCCCAGTCCAAAATCTAGAGGACCAGCTCACCTTCCATGTGGGAAGAACCAGTCTTTCTTTGAAGTGGCAGACTTACAGTGCTGGTGGCTTCTTTATACTTTGAGGTATTTTAGCGTTAAGGCTATAAACAAGATTGCTCTAAAAAGGCTACATTTTGTAGCCCGTTGGCAGAGAAGCACCACCACTAGCATTGTAAACCTCAGGATTGTGTATATTGGTGCATGAGCCAGGAATCAGTAGGTTCCTCGATAAATTATTATCTTAGAGCATAATTTCCCCTCTAGCTGGGAGTACAGCTCTTTCCCTTTGCATCTGATGCCAGTATGAAGTCATAGATCAGCTGGCGGGGAGTGGCGATAGGGAAAGCACAACAGCACACTCTTCCCCTGAGGCCGAAATCAGATTTATCACCCCTGATCCTTGCCTAGTTTTTATGGGCTCGGAGCCTAATTTCCTACGCTGGTTTAGGCTGGCTAAAAAACCACCATGGTCTGCCGTGCTAATACTTTAGCTCTTGGACTGCCTCCTCCCTGAATGGCTGTCTAAATGCCTGTAAAAAATCATGATCTGTTGATTGAGCATCAGTTGACCAAAGTCCCTTCCACGAGAATACTGTGAAACATCCACCGTCTCTAAAGCAAAGGGAAATGTTGCCCTCATGGTCAAGTTAAGCTAAAGCAGAGCTGTTGTAGATACATCTTGGATAACTAAAGTTCGAGCTCTTTTACAAGCAAATGTGTGTTTATATTTTGCAGTAAGCACTATCCTTCTTATTCCCTCAATGTGGCATCCATGTGGCTAAAACTGGGAAGACTTTACATGGGCTTGGAAAACAGACCAGCTGGTGTTAAGGCTCTCAAGAAGGTATACTTACTTTCTTTGCAGAATAGCAGTGTTGGTTTAAATTGAATCCTCATGTCATACATAGAAATGTTTTGCTTAGGAATATCTGTCCTTTCCCAAGTGCTTTTGCATTATAATGTTCTTTGTTGTGCATTCCTACTTGGAAGTAAGCCTCCTTGATTTCAATGGGATTTACTCCCTGCTAAATATATATAGGATCGTGCATGCAACTTCTGTACACTACTGAAAGAATTATCCTCCCCTATCAAAATAATTAATTTTAGAACTCAGAATTCTAAAGACTGTTCAAGTGTATTTCTCACAATTGCTCCAAATCTTCAATTAAGGTGGTGGAAAGAGAGAGTTGAGTTTAATTCATGCATATGGGTTTTCCAAAAGATCCCTCACTGAAAAGTAGTTCTGAGTTTTTGTGGTTTTGTGTACAGTCAGGAGCTGTTCAGAAACTGAATGTTCTTGGCTGTGGTCAAAGCTGACATATGGCACCAAGCAGATTGCATTTCAGTAGCTAGTTTGAATGTTAGTGCATATGGTAGTCAAAATATTTTTTTCTCTGTGGCTTCACAAAAACCTGGGTGTTGGGAGGAGGGGTGTACAAGCAATAGATGTGGAGACACAGATTGTGCTTCCTTTTTCTCATTTTGGGGACAAAGCATTCTGTGGGGGACAATTGCTGGGGATGCCTTCTGAGTACTAGTGGATCAGCATCCAGACAGCGATGATAAATGCTCTCTAGAAACTAGAGCACAGATAAAGAAAGCTGGACTTCTAAGGTGGTTCAGTATTCTAGCCTTAATGGAAGCAACTACTATAGAAAGAAGCAGACATAAATTATGCATCAGTCTTAATTTTCCATTCAAGAGCACAATTTAGCTAAAACAAATTGATGATTCATGTAGGATAAAAGCTTTTTACTCCTTGATTCTTGCTAGTTTGCACGATTCCATCAAAATTGAGATTTCACTTTTGTGAATATTTTTGTATTCTCTGCCATGTTAGTATGTCTATGAAGGTTCTCAGTCATCCAGGTGGAATTGTCTGTGGCTTGAATCATGTCAACTGGATTTCTATTTTCTCAGTGGAAACGTTTCGCTCCTTATCCAAGGAGCTTCTTCAGTCAGCAAAGTTGGTAAGGGAATCCTAAATATGTTTCTAGGTAGCTGTGTGACCTTACACCTGGGGGCATGGTTATATTGAGATGTTATTTTAAGTCCTTTTATTATCTAAAGGAGGATTGTTAAGATCACCATGCTGCTGTTGAGCTTGTGAAATGGTCTTAATCTTCCTAGGCACAGAAGACAGAGCCGGGAGAAAGATGGGAGAAAGATTTTGCCTGAGGCCCCCACCTCTATTCAAGGAAGGATTTTCCAAGTTGGCATAAATGGATTCCTTGACCCCTCTCTCAAACCACCTATCTTCTCTGTCTAAAATGTGAACATTAATGTCCTCAAATGAGTGTCCTTTTTCCTTTAAATGAAGATAAACTGCTGACTCTGGTCCTGTGGTGTTACTTCTCCTGTGTTGGGCCATCCTCCTGTACAAAAGTTGTTTACCAACTTTGCTCAGACTGAAGAAGCTCCTTGGATAAGGAGCGAAACGTTTCCACTGAGAAAATAGAAATCCAGTTGACATGATTCAAGCTACTGCCATGTTAGCTAATTCTGTGATCACTCCATGTAAGATACATCTGTTGAACAGCACCCATATTAATTCAGAACCTTGGGAAAGGTGCTTCGTGACAAACTCTCAGTTGTATCCCATCCTTGTTTCATTTTTATTTCCAGTGATGTGGAATTACATCAAAAAGTTTTTTAAAATGTTGTACATCATATTCTAGTTGGCTGTGTCTTTCCAGTTGAAAACACCTTTAGAGAAGCATCTGTAATACAAATTTCATGATTATTATTAAAATGTATATGCCGCCCGAATCCCAGCGATTCTGGGCGGGTTAGTAATTGCTAAAAACATTTACAAACAAGGAAACAACAACAAAAAGAATAAAGATGGCAGAGACAAACCCAGATGGGAACAGAGAAGAAGAAGAAAAGAGGGCTTCAACCACACTCACCGAAGGCCTAGGCAAGGAGCCAGGTCTTCGGGGCCCTTCAGAACACCAGCAGGGTGGGGGCCGTTTGACTCTCAGGGGAACCTCATTCCAGAGGGCAGGCTCTGCTACAGAGAAGCTGCATTTCTGGGGTCCCAATAGATAAAATAGATAAACATAGATGGCATTGTTTAATCAAAGGAACCCAGAGCGTGCCAATCCTGCCCGTTCAGTTTGGCCAGGCAGATACTACGGGAGACAGGCGGTCCCCCAAATAACCAAGCTCTATGCCATGTAGGGCTTTATAGGTAGTGACCAGCACCTTGAATTGCACCCAGAAGCAAACTCGCAACCAGTGCAGCTTGCGAAGCAGAGACGTTACGTGGCCATATTGAGGCAGGCCCGTCACTGCCCGCACCATTGCATTCTGGACCAGTTGAAGCTTCCGGGTGGTCTTCAAGGGCAGCCCCATGTAGAGCGCAATCTACATATATGATGACAGCAATCTGATCCTATTCACTTTTGGTGGGCTTATTAATTGCACAAAGCAACTTGAAGAGTCGGGGTGAATTATTAATCCTTTTGAAACTGTTTGCAAAACTATTGACTTAGATCTTTGTCTACAGAAACATTTTAACTGATGGATTCATTCTAGAAAATGAAATCTTCAGAAAACTGACCCAATATATAAGTACAAGTACTTCCGTACAACTTGATTTGCTGGTCAGCATTTATAGGAATTAAAAGTGCCGTTTTTTGTCTATAATGTTTAAATACGTTGGTCGTTCCCTCCTAATTGTGGCACAATTGATTGCAAGTCTCAGCATAGATTAAAGCAGAGATACTTATATGGTCACTTAAGTTATAGAGGAAGCATCACTCACTCCCATTGACTACCCAAACTCCATCTTGTAATACAGTTTTTTAATACAAACAGGCCCAAATGTGGCTCGAAACAGCCCTGGGCAAAAGTCCTCTTCCGTTAAGTTTGCAACAGAAAAGCAGGTCTGTCATTTAACTTTTTGCTTGTCTGTGCCTTTCAAAAGAGCTCAGAGATCTCTTAGGATCAAAGGTGCTGTGTATAGAATACGGTTTGATACTTACAATCAAATGGACTGTTTTCAATGGGGCACATTTAAGAGGACAAAAACCAGTCAGAGGTTTCTGACTCTTTGGAATCCCTGATGAGCACATTTCATAAACCAAGGCTGTCTGAATCAATTGTATTTTTCCCCCTTTTGCAGGCAATCGCTATCATGGAGATAGCGCATGGGAAAGATCATCCATACGTTATAGAGATCAAAAAGGAATTAGAGGCCCACTGAGTCTCTGAATCTATGTAATCCTTCAACCTTTCTTTAAAAGCCTTGCTATGGAAACTTCAGGAGTGCTTTGAAAATTGATGTGGAATGAAAGCTTTTCTGTAAAATAATTGGAATGACAAACATGTGGTGCATTTGGGCCTTGCCTCTTCCATTCTCTGAGGTTTATGTGAAATATCGTGAGCCTTGATAAATTAATTCTGAATGCCTTTTCCTCCCTAAGAAAATGCCATGGTTTCACACAGCTAATGCCTTTGATTGATCATGTGCAAAAATGACCAGTTCTTTTCTCAACTGATTTTAATGTATTGTGTATCTTATGCAAAACAACTAATTAAATTTGGACAACACTGCTTGACCCTGCTTGCTTGTTTGCCTCATTATTGTGATTTTGGTTTATAAAAAATTATTCTAGGTACCATTTTTGTAACTTTTAAATATAATTACACACCTTGCGTCTCAAAAGTTAAAGTTCAAGAATATTATGTATACAACTTGATTGTTGCATATATGATGTCTCTAATTATCATATTCTGATTATGCTTACCCAAGTTTGTGCTAATAATACATCTAGGGATAATGAAAACTTCATATAATTTTCTAAGCATCTTAAATGGATGTTTAACTTAACATGCCTGATACCATATGGAAAAATGGAGGGTTGTTGATTATATACTCAGGTTCCTTAATAGGTAGATGCTTTTTCATCTGGAAATGCATGTACTGTATTTTGTGGTTAAAAAAATAAAAGCATTAGCTGATACACATCTACGTATATTTTAAGAAGCATATCTTTGTCAAGTGCCTTCTGCTCATTTGGCCATAAAGATACCAAATAAAATTCAATGCAGCTTGTCTACACAGAAGTTAAATCTTAAGAATGATCCTTTTCTGCCATGAATAGCAGCATTCAGTGCTTTGATGCAGCATGGGAAAGCTGCACATGGACTTTATTCAGTATAATTTTGCCTCTTCCAGTTACAGCAATACATTCTCTTGAAACTTCAAAGATAAGGCTGATTGGTTAAACACTAAAAGTACATTCAGAGTAACTCTATGGCATATGTTTAATCGGAAACAAACTTGAGTGAATTGTAATTTCCAAACAGATGGGCTATTTCTTCATACTTGATGCTTTCTTATAGCACCACTTTAAACAAATGCTGATTATTGGGTTATGTTATGTTTCAACAACAGATGAAAAGCTTTTCTCAAATCTCATTGCAGCAAGTGGATGGACAGCATTAAAACTAAAACTGCCAAGACAATTAACAATACTAGTCCCAAATGGAACTCTCTTTGTTGAGTTGATTGCCTGTAGTCACACAGTGGCTTGTTTGAGTGACAGAAATTATCAAGAGACCTTAAATGACCATGACTGCTTGAAAAAGTTAATCAGGGTCAGACCCAGTTTGTTCTTACTCAGGAGATAACCAGGAAGTCCCAGGACTGGAAACTACACTGGGAAGTCCAAAAATGGTTCTAGAACATTTCAGATTATCTGGAAGAAGATAATCATTACTCCTTTTGTACTGTTGCCAAAAACCTGCATGGTTGTCAGTAACAAGAAGTCAAGCCTGACTCAAGGGTGTCTCTACCATTTTAATAATGAATTAGCACCACAGAGGACATATTAGATATTGTTTCTACATAATGTCAAAAAGTGCCTAAATAGTTTGGAGCATTTTTCCTTTTTAAAAATTTTTAATCATAAGTTGTGAGACCAGGAGCTAGGACACCAGAGTGTATCTAGTGCCCATGGTATGTTTATATTTGTGATGAATTGAGGTGTGAAGGTCCTCCTATCTTCCTTGATTTGAAACAAGATAATTCTTGCCAATTATTTTCTTAATTATTTTCTTTCTTGAAAGCTATGCATCTTCCCGCTCCACCAGCTCACCATTTTCAGCAGTGTCTGTGGGTACGTGTACAGTTATTCTACGGTGTCCTTTCCGTAGTGCCTTCTCCCATTCCTTATTTGGAAAATGCTAACTACTCCCTTGCCATTTTAAAACTCTGTCTTAGAAGGATTAGAAACAGCATACTGATTCATCTTTGAATAAGGTATATGAATCAAGATGCCTTTTCATTTTGTAATGTTGTGTATGCTTGTGTATATGTTAAAAATAAAGTATCTCTTTGGACTTGATTGTGCTACTCTTTGGAAGTAGTTATTTCCTACTTTGCTGAGACTCAGTGAATTTTCTGATCTCTCTGGATGCTAGTTCTCTGGAGAAGGTATGGGAACATGTGGCAAATAAGTCTCTCTAACCTTCCCTCTCTCCATACATATGTGTATGCTGCCCTTTAAAATGGTTTTCCCTGGTTGACCTACATCATGGAAGCTTATAGCACATACCAGGGTCTGGGAAAAGGTTTGCAGTACTTCCCAAACGGTTGCAGACAAGTCATCAACACTGTTTTGCAGAGAGGTTATCATTTAAAATAAAGACAGGTTTAACAGGTGGAGATTTATAACCTTGGAGGATCATACTAAAAAGAAGGGCATTCAGCTACTTCTACACAAACTTAACTAGACAGATTTAACTCTTTTCTCATTCAGCACACATCCTTGTGATTACACAGAGCAGTGTGACTGTAAGATAATCCAAGTCTGATGTTCATGAGCCTGATTTTAGATATCTTTTAAGTTACTTCAGAAGAACTATTTGAATTTGCATCATTCTCCTTGCCTGAAAAATGTGTGGTAAAATGTGTGGTCAATATAGCCCAGAAAGTAGCAAAAATGAGAAGTTTATCAAGCTTCTCAAAAGCACCGATATATAATGTGCATGTGTGTGTGTGTGTGTGTATACATACATGCACACAAAACTAGTAGTTATAAATCTTCATATAACATTACACAAGCATGACAACATAATAAAAAACTAATTTAGTCACTAAAATAGCAAAACCAATTAAGACATATGCAATAGCATACTGTCCAAAATCATCAGTAAAACAATTCAATTTAACTTTTAAAATTTACGTATTATCTGCTTAAAGATCAGATTTACAGTATTGCTCAGACTGTGTTCAGCTTCTTCCACAACACTTGCAGCTGAAATACAGTATATGTTTTAAAACCCTTCTTAAATATGTTAAACAGCATCCCTCCAGAGATTCAGATGGCCCCAACCGTGTTAGTTTTTCCACAAAGCATTGTGACTGTTTCCCCAGGCACTTGGGTCAGGGAGCAGATTAGCTCTGCTACTATTGATGTGAGTGGGATTAACAGTTTATCCTTAGGCAGCAAGGGGTTATGTTTGGTGAGTTTGTTTTAATCCTGTAAACTGCCCAGAGTCACTTATATGAGGTCCTTGGTGCTCTCTGAGCTTGGTTGTTTGCTTGCAGACGTTTCATTACCCCTCACACTCACTTGCAGTGATGATGTTACCTACTGTATTTAGGCAATTAAACGTCTGCAAGAAAACAACAAGGCTCAGAGAGCACCGAGGATTCCACAGTTTAACCCTGAGCTACAGATATTCTCTTCTATTGGAATCATTTGTGTGAGATGGTTGGCTATATAAATCAGACAGACAGACAGAGGATTTTTCTTAGTGAGCCACCAGTTGTACAGAATTGTGCCATATAAAAGCTACAAAACAGTCACACCCAATATTTTCAAATCAATACACTGATTGTTAGAAAGTTGAGAAAAAGTTTTATTGCATAATAGGAAGGTTAAGCATAATCTTTTACAAAACAAAGCTTGAATCAAAATTTTCTTACATTGCAAATATTTACAAAAAGGCGTGTAAGGTGTAAAAAACATATTGCAATTATATGCTGAAGAAAATTTTATAAAAACCAAAGGAAAGAGGAAAAAGTGCAAAATACTGTCAAAAGTCAATTGCTTCTATACAAAAGAAACCAACAAGCACAAGCTTATGTACTGATACAAGTATAAAATGGCATGCATAGGTTTTTTTTAAGGCTTTCAATGGTACAAACCTGGGAGATGGGTTATGGCAGCCATAGTGAATTAATAAAATTACTGAACTTAATTGTTTACAAAATGTATATATAAGAAATAATTAAGTTGTTTTCAACAATGGCTCTGGACTTAAGTTCACAATGCAATTCTCTATTGATGCATAAAAATACTGCAGTAAACCAGAATAAGAACAATCCAGTGATGCAAAATGTATTTAGTGTGTTAATTTCTGTAACACAAACCAGATATGATTATATTTGGCATAATTTAGGAACATCTGCATACATAGCCTGTTTGTGAAACATCCACTTAAGATACTTCTTTTTATATAAAAAGAGAAAGTTCCCATTGGGGGTGATCTCAGCAGGCTATTCATTATTGTTACTTTGCATCTTTTAGTGTTACTAATGCCTTTTAGGACTGAATAGCAGCATACACACATACAATTCAGAAAAACAATGGCAGTGATGAATTAATTTCTAGACCCTGTGCTGACAAAGAAGAGATTCTGAATCTACTGCTGGAATGGAAGTTTACATGTAGTTCTTATTTTTCCCAAAAACAAATATTCCAGAATGGCATTCAAGGCAGCTTGCAAACCTCTGTAACATGCTTATAAACACAGAAAAATCAGGACAAATGAAAGCCATTTGAAACATATGGATAAAGCAGGAGTCTAACACATACAGCACAGAAATGTATTTTTAAAAGGTAATAGTCAACCAACCAACATAATCAGACCTAGTGCTTCTAGGACAGAGGGCTGAGCTATCTTTTAGAGGCTGGGAACCCCTCTCAACATTTTTTTAGGAGTTTGAGTTTTCTTGTCTTCTTTTGGAAGGGTCTTTAAAAAAAAGCCTTCCATACAACTTTTGCCACCAATTTTCAACAGTTTTGGTTTGGGGGGGGGGGGCATAAACAAAGGGCTGTTGGCATCCCTGGAGCTGCAAGTTGTCCATCTTTGTCCTGTGATGTGAAGCCTAAAGCTGAAACTCAATGTGGTTCTTTCTGTGGTTTATTAACTGTAAGGTGTAAAATTTCAATTTTCTTGGGTTTTTCACTAAATAAAAATGACTTCAAACGTACCAATGACTATGGGGGTCATCCTTTACAAGCCAGAAACATTGTTGGTAACTCTTTGACAGAACTTCCAATATTAAATTGTCTTGTCAATGAAATCTTTCCCAGCTGAAACCATGCTTTGGATTTCAGGAGATTTTCTCTCATTTTGCTGAAGAAATAGTGTGTGTTGTTATAAAAACAAATAGAATAACTGAATTAGAGACTGACACAAATTCACACATACTCTATCAGCTTAACAAAGGTGACAAAGCTGTAATGATGTGTGTTAAAATATTTCCCTTACTATGGAAAATGATTATAACCTAATTACTTAACAGAATTAATGTCACTTTCATTTGTAGTTTACACAGCCAACACTAAAAAGCTGAAATAATTCAGTGCAAGATCATAGCACCTACGAATTTAAAAACAATTTGAGGACAAGGTTTAGAGATTTGTTTCTTTTCACACTTCAGTACTACAATGGAACTTATCATGAGTAGGCATTCTAAAAAGTATCTACATCAATGTAAGAATGGGTCTGGTGTTAGATGATCAGAAAATGCAATGCACAACAGAGTGCACATGAGGGAGCCCCTTCCACCATTGTCTAAGCAAAATGCACCGTAACAGTAACAACATTTTTAAAAAATTGAAAACATTTCTAGACACATCATCGTGGTAGCCTTTGTTCTGCTCCAAGACGTAGGCTTTATCCCACAAATGTCTGAAGCATACTGGGCAGTGTAAATATAGTAGTGATTTAAAAGTAGCTTAACTGTATCATCTGATGCCAAGTACCCAACCATAATGCACTTATATGGAGGAATCTCAGTCTTCAAGGTAGTGGGGAGTTTTAAGTGGATTTTTAGTTAGTAATTATTTCTGACGTTGTCTAAGAATTGAACTGTTATGTTAGTTGTAGGACAGGCAATGTCCAACTTAGATTTGAAAAATCTGAATGTAGAAATATGCTGCCAAAATATTAAAGCGCAGAAGGGAATATATTGATAAGGCATCCAACATCACCATCAATAACTAGCCATCAAAATCTAGAAAGGATAAAGGAAATTTTATCTACAACATAAAAGCTAGTAGCAATGGTACTAGATGTACATATAGTATATACCTCCTGAGTGATTTTAGGAGTACAATCAGATAAAAAGGTGTGCATCTTCAGGAGCTAGGGTCCTTATCTTAGCTTTTTGGATTTAGAAGATAGTAGTGCCAATTATGGTTGCAACTCTGGGCTGCAATCCTTATGGGAAAAGAGATCTGTGACAAGGTAACAGGGGTGTCCATGTTTAGAAGAGGTCAAAAAGTAAAGATGGTGGCCACGACTGTGTAATCAAAGCCTGGCTTTTTTTTTCATGTGTGTTGAGGCCACCATTTTGATTTACCTCCCAGGGATGCCCTGCAGGGCAGTCTAATTTCCAGGTCAGAGTGCTCCAATGCTTGAGGTGCTAGTTAACATTATCAGTACCCTGCCAGCAAACTACTACTAGGAAAGGACATAAGCAGTGCCCTGATGGATCGGGCCCCTGGCCCATCTAGTCCAGCAGTCTGTTCTCACCGTGGCCAGCCAAGTGCACAAGGAAGCCCACTAGTCTCCCAGAAGATGGCAGGCTAATAGCCATTGATCCCATGACTTACATGAATTGGTCCAACCCTTTTTTGAAGCCAGCCAAGCTGGTAGCCAGCACCACATCTCATGGCAAAATTTATAACCCTAGCTTACGACTCATTGCAAGCAATATGAGGGGAAAAATTTAGATCAGTTCAAGAGTTAGTCTGAATCACTCTTTCTCTCTCCCTCTCTGATAGAGTTGGATCCTGGGAGCTATAAAACTGCGATCCTGGTCCTACTCTACTTTGGGCCTGTAAAATCAACACTCTGGATTGCATTTGGAAGTCAATTTGGAGCAAACTAATATATTCAAATAAAAATTCCTCCTTATAGTGAATCGCACTATGGAACCTAACTGCTATATTTATTTTAAACATTTTGCCTTTTGATCAAGGAACCTACAAAGGTAGTACAGAATGTGCTAACATCACTTTAATAAATACAACCTAAAATTAAGGTAGAGAGTCAGTTTGGTGTAGTGGTTAAGGCATCGGGCTAGAAACCAGTAGACAGTGAATTCTAGTCCCGCCTTAGGCATGAAGCCAGTTGGGTGACCTTGGGCCAGTCACTCTCTCTCAGCCCTGGGAAGGAGGCAATGGCAAACCACTTCCGAAAAACCTTGCCAAGAAAACTGCAGGAACTTGTCCAGGCAGTCACCAGGAGTCAAAAACTGACTCAAAGGCATGCACACCCACAAACAAAAAGTATGGGAAGCATTAATATCTTGAAATACAGAACCAACATTTCCAATTCGTATACATCAAAAAAGGACATTAAGTTAGCCAATAAAAATTTATAAGGGACAAATGACTACAAGGTTTATTTATTTGCTTTTTTTAAAGAACGCCCCAAGTATAAATTGAGAAGAGCGAGCTTCTTCTATCCTGGAGTTGTAAAATCTTGACACCTCAGTAGAAAACGCTCATTCTCAGGAAGTTCTCCATAGTATGACATTCGGTAGAGGCTTTTCAGAGATAAGGGTTTTAAGCATGAGTAGGCAATGCAGCAGGCATGGATCATACAATGCTTACTAAAGCTCTAGTAAAGAAATAATATGCACAATGAGAGTAATCTTGGGAAATCATTGAAATCTTGCAAGATTTCATTAATTTAGCATAAAATCTCAGCAATCTTGCATGAGTTCTCATCAAGAACTCAGGAGATCCCACTGAAGTCTCACAAGAACTTGACAATTATTTACTGCTGTCTGTGCCACTGTGCAGGATTATGCAATAGCACACAGGTGTGCAAAAGGCTGCCAGACCTGACTTTTAAAAGTTCAGAGCCATTCATATAAAGAAGACACATTCTAGATATACTTGTCCAGATCATTTCTAACTATATGGAAATCAAGTTGGCTTCAATGCCATTATTTCAAAAACTGCATTATATACGCTTCATAATCTTTCTCAGTCATCATCCAAGCTACGTATCTGTAAGAACTCTGCCATGTATAGAACATGTATAGAACATGTTATAGTAATTTAATGTGGATGACTCAAAAAAGTGAATCATTCTGGTTAGACTGGAACTATCCAAGGAGTGGCACTAACCAGACAGTTGCCACCATTGTACACACGCTTCCATGGGCCATGAGATGCTTCTGTTATGTGATGCAACCTGTCCTCAGTGCAGCTCTGCCAACATAGCTGGGGAGGAAGGTTATGAAGTGTACATTGTCAGATACTGCCCTTCTTGACACCATTGATTTGCTTGGGATAATATAAACCTTGCCTATTTGTCTATAAACCCATAGTTAATTACTATTTATATTAACCCACAAGTTAGACAAGAGGAACGTTATAGTTTGACTTAGCTTTTTCTAAAATTAACTAGCTTAATTTAAACCAGAATTTTGGTTCAACAGGCCATACACCTGCTAATATTAAAGTTAGTTTTGATTTATCCCAGAAGCAGAGTGAATATTAGATTCAATCTAAACTCTAGGAAAGGGAATATAGGGGCATTCTTCAACCTGATGCTGACTAATACATTTAAGTACAAGTGTCTTAATCTAAACCCTGCTTGCAATTGAAGTCCCATTCATCTGTCTATAATATCCGGTTCAGGAACAGGGACTACAGAATTGCCCCCTGAAGCATTATGATACTCTGATATCAGTGCCAGGTGCTTTTGTTTTAAAGCTATCATTGGATATATTCCTTAAAATAAGTTCTTTCTTGAAAGATTAATCATTAAGATCATTAATAAAAGGTAACGGTTTTCCCCTGCACAGTCGTGTCCGACTCTAGGGGCCGGTGCTCATCTCCGTTTCTTAGCTGAAGAGCCAGCGTTGTCCGAAGACGCTTCCACGGTCATGTGGCCGGCATGACGCACGCGGAACGCTGTTACCTACCCATCAAAGTGGTACCTATTAATCTACTTGCATTTGCATGCTTTCGAATTGCTAGGTTGGCAAGAGCCGGGGCGAGTGCGGGAGCTCACTCCGTCACACGGTGCTCAGGTCTCGAACCACCGACCTTCCAATCGACAAGCCTGGCGACTTAACCACTGAGCCATTGCACCCCTAAGATCATTAATACAATAGTTAAATTTTGTCTTTACTGGGTGACAGCAAATTAACACTGAATTCTGCAAATATTAACAAAATAAAGCAAGCTTCTGATGCTATTGTTACTGCTGAGAGTCATTAAATTTTGACCAAGACTTTTTTGAGTTAAGCTTATTAAGGTCAAAACTAATATGAAAATCACACTAAAATAATATGTGCTTTAATAGTCTTAAAAGGTCCTTTTGAACGCCATCCCTCTTTTTAGTCATGGTGTGAAAATGGTTCCTTATTATATTAGTAACTATGTGGCTTGGTCCTGAGCATTGTTCTTTAATTGCAGAAAGCTCTCCCTTGCAATTTTGTGCGCAAGATAGGTATACACTGACAAAAAACCTTGGCAATGTCTCATCAACACTTCCCTTTTAGCATCCATTATGCCTGCTTATTAAATAAGTTCTTTTTGTTTGCACACTTCCAGAACAGCCAAGACTATACCCATTACAACCTAAATCTCAGAGTAATCAGACCTTGGAGGGGATTATTTTCCCTATCTAACTCCCTACCTGTCAGGCCAAATAGAGCAATGGGACTTGACAGCTCTGGTTTCAAACTTAATTCATCATTAGGAAATTATTCAAAAAACTATAATGAGATAACTAATTTAATACACTTTGCTTCAAGGTTTATTCCTTGGCCAGCTTCCCAGATACAAAGCGTCTCTGTTCAATTATCACGCAGATGCCACTAAAAGACTTTAAATGGTTTCAGCTAATTTAACAAGAGATATGTTGGCACTGGCAAAGATATGCTGGACTGGAAACTGCACACTAAAGAAATAAGAGTCTCTAAAGGAACATCAGCAGAAGACTTTCTCCACATATTCTTTCTCTAAACATTTAGGGTGGCTTGAATTCTGTCTTTTTCTTAGCAAGGTTGCTATGAAGTACAATTGATCAGTGATTTAGATTAACATATGAGAACTGTGAAATAGGTTAAGCCTATCCATATGTACTTGGAAGTAAATCCTCCTGAGTTCAATGGGACTTGATCCCAGGAACATATAAACATGACTGCAGGCTTAATCCCTGAGAAGTAGCTACCCAATTAGACTTGCAGATTTTTTTCTAGAAGTATATAATATACTATGTAAAATATAGTGTAATATAAAAATAGATAAAATGCAGCTGTCAAACGCTACTTTAAGAGATACTCTCCCTGTCTAACATACAATAGGAATGCCTCTTCTATTCTAAGATATTGCCTGCCATGTCACTTTGGATATTTACCTAAACGAAAGTGTGCTGTAGAAAGTTTGATTGGTGCTTTGATATCATTCTTTTTATATATATTCAAGTTTAATCCATAATTTAGTCACAAAACCAACTATATATATATTTAAAATCCCGAATTTTTCTTACACTTTGGGGTAGTTAGATATCTTGAATCTGGCTCAGCTCCACATACCTGTAGACCACAGCTTTCCAAACTGTGTGTCGCAACACAAAAGTGTGTCGCCTGCGGGGGCCAGGTGTGTTGCGTCAAAACCTGGAAGCGCTGATGGCGCGCCGCGGCCGCGCGCACGGTGGCAGCAGCGGGCCATCAGCGCTTCTGGGTTTTCGCACGCCACACAAGGACACCACTGCCACCACCGCTGCGGCGCACAAAAATCCGAAAGCGCCACAGTGGCGGCGGCACTTCCGGGTTTTCTCGTGCGCCATTGTCGGTGTGTCACCGCGGGAAAAGTTTGGAAAGCCCTGCTGTAGCCCATCCTCAGCACAACAGCACAACTATTGCCTAATTTAGAAATTTGGGGGAAAAAATCAAAAGCAATTTTTTTAAAAAAGCAACAGAGGATCATTAAAATATATAAAAGCAATATGAAAAATGCTATAATAACTGTGTCAGAGAGATGTTTATGATGGGCAATCATATTGTTCAGTGGAAAAAAAATCATTTGAATCAGGACCTTGGAGAGCAACAGCAAATCAGAGTAGGCACTGCTGGGATAAATGGGCCAATGATTATGTGCCATCAAGTAACTGTCGACTCCTAGCGAGCATAGATATTCTCCATGACAATCCGTCCCTAACCTGATCTTTCAGGGGCAATGGACCAACAGTCTAACTAGATATAAGGTAGCTTCTTGTATGGAGATGATTAAAAACTATTTGTGAATCCAGAGAATGGATTGTACCAACACAATAGAGCCTACAAGCATTTAGGTCACAAACCACTAGAACATTCTCCTGCACAAGCACTACTAAATCAGTAACAGTTAGCATTCCCTACTCATTTAAATTGATGTTTTTAAAACACTTTGAACTGTCATGTCCTTATACCTGCTGCCCTAGGCTACTGGTAGCTATTGGCTTATCAGTAATTGGATGCGGAATCAATTTCAAAAGCTCTTTCCACGTTACCTAGTAAGATCTCTAGAAAGAGCTAGACAATATTTCCCCATATATACTCCTCCTTTAGAAGGAGAGAAAAGAGAGGAAGTCAGAGAATGGGTGACCCTACCACTTTCAGCATGCACCAATAGAATATTCTATCAAAATGTGGCCACCAACAGAAAAAAACCTCAGGTTTACTCTATATGATTCAAAGAATAGCCTGACTTGAAAAACTCCCCTTATCTGGCTGTTTCACATCATGGATGTGCAGGGCTCTATTTCCAGACTCAAGATACAGCATCATCTGTAGGACTTAGGATTGATTAGCTCTCTCTGGGACCCTACAAGAAAACTCCTAGAATGGATATCATTCCAGTACTTCAGCTATTTTATAGCTTCAGAGATAAAAGTATTGCTACTATCCATCATCAAGGTACTATGATCATTCTTGCTTAGTACTGAACTCTTGGAATTTTGAGTTTATTGGAAATCCCACTGCTATTCTGTAAGGCACTGCATGTATGATAGAGGGCAACCGCTTGTTCCTTCTCAATAATATTATAGACATATATCTGCTTTCAAATTTGAACGAAAGTCAAATATCTTTTTTAAGTTGGTTTTTCTTCTATGTGCACAGCCTGAAAACAGATTGCTAAATACTCTTTCCACAAAAATAAAATAGAATAAAATAAAAAGCAAAGCTGCCTTGCATGTCATATAGAAATGCAATCGTCAAGAGAACATCTCCAGATAGGATTATCTCTCCTCCTAAAGTCAGATTACAATAAAGAGATGTGTCAAACGTGGTTCGATCATTTTAAGGTCACCCCATGTTCCACAAATTAAGAAAGTTCACACATCATTAAAAAAAATAAATTATCTCATATAAAATAATCTGCAAGAAGAACAAAGTGTCCTTATTGTTGAAGCAATTTTGATCAGGTGTCACAAAATACTGCAAAACAAGAAGCTTTGTAGAAGGGGTAATTCTCAGCCAAACCTAAAAGGCTGTCTAGATCTGTGAACAAAAAGATGTTGTGTCTCTTCTTGGATGTTAAATGAGCCTGGAATTTTGTAGAAATAGGATGAGGACTTGATAAACAAATTTATACTGTGCGATAGTTTGGATCATGAACATTCTCTGTTCCCTCAGATGTTGAAGCATCACTGGAACGTCTACTTTCTGCAAAGTGGAAGAGAAAATTCATAACAATATTCTCTATAGTAGAGCTAAACAAAATAATATAGGATTCATAAATCTATTAGATTTGCTTTCTTCAAAATCTCTCGTTTTTCAATTCCTACTCTGCCCCATTTTATCCCATTTCTGTATCAGTTAATGGCTTTTCTTTTCTCTTTTTTTCTGGACACCACAGCAATAGGAGAAATATGAATATTGAAGAACAACTGAGTCCAGGTTTGTGTACTGACTTGAGAAGTATGAATCTAAAATGAAACTGGACAACTTTCTTCTCCTTCCCTATGGATTAGAGATCCATTCAGTTTCATTTCTCTTGTGGTCTAAATTGTATCAGAGACATGTACGATCTTTCTTTATTCATGGGAAGAGTTTCCAGGTGAAAGAATAAACAAGAATAGTGAATCATTGATAAAACGGGGGATTATTAGCAAATACTTGTTCTAGAGGATTTTTATTTTGGTCATAGCAAGAAAGGAAGGGGTTCAGCTCCTGTTTTGCACCTAGTATCAACCCAAAAATTAACAATAGCCCCAGAATGGCCATTTAGATTTTTTAAACGTGTCAGTTAAGTCCAAAAAGACATTTGAAGACAACTTATTAGGACTGATGCTTAATAAGATATATTTAGAACTCCATTGTTACTACCCTGGAACCACCAGTGAGGCAAACATGGGAAGACCACCCAGAGTCCCCTCCGGAATGGGGGGAGATGGGCGGTGATATAAGTTGGAAATATAAATAAATAAATAAATAAAATAAAGAAGACTGCATAAATCTTTTTACACCAGTCTTCCTCCTGTTTCCTCTATAAATTTACTTCAGACCTAAATGTAAAATAGGCGTTACTATTTCCATCACTAAACCTCTTCATCACATCCTGAAATGTAAAGAATGAATGAATGAATGAATGAATGAATGAATGAATGAATGAAATGTAGCAAGCAGTATATACAGTGACTATTATGTTATTAACAGGGACCATTCATAAAACACCATTGCCCTCGAGTTTGGATAATCAATGAGCAACTCTAGCATGATCAAAACACAAATATAAACTTTGGCGTCTCCAATTGTTTTTCTCTTGATAGAACTTCTTCCATTAGCAAAACCAGGATGGCACCACTTCCCTGTCCTCTGCAGCCCTCAGCCATCCTTAAAATTTGCTCTGGAAGTTTAAAACAAATTGTGAGGCATGCCAGGGATTACAGGGAGATGAGAAAGTCTTACGGTGAGGAGGGAAGGTTCCTTGTGCAATGGTCTGTTTTATCTTTATCAGGAGCAGTATTTAACCTGTTTCAATATTTGTATGTTTTGCATTCATTTGCCTCTGAGGTCACTTTGTTTCCTTGGTAACGGTGTTTCCCTACTTAATTTGTTCCAGTAAATATTAATTTGTTCCAGTAAAGAACAAACTTCTAAAGTTGCTATTCTACCTAAATTGGACAATGGTTTACAACAGAGGCATGAGACAGTTGTCTTCAAATATCTGAAGGGCTGTCCTACTGAAGACATGGTAGACTTGTTTGGTGCTGCTCCAGAAGACAAGAAACAGTGAGTTTAATGGACAGTGCAGATTTTGATTGGACATCAGAAAAATAACCTAATGGTAAGAGCTGTTCAACAATGAAACTGCATTAGCAGACTGGAAAAAGGGTTGGAGTAGATGGTTTCAACGTTCATTCCAACCCTTTTCTATGATTCTTGTAGGTAGCACAGTTCTCTCCCAGCATTATTCCCATCATCTAGAGATTTCAGGGACCTAGGCAAGTTCAGCATATACTTCAATGAATTTTACCCAATAATGCCAAGTCCTCTTTGTTCTTTCTTGTTGAAGTGCGGGGAATGGTGGCCACATACCTGAGTCCAAATGACATCAAGAGTTCTACCCCAAACTTGAATAGGGTCATAAAATACTTTTAACCATTTTGGGGCCAAGAGCCACCACTTTGAGTGGCACACTGGAGCCTGATAACGCAAAATTTCAAATCTGACTTCGCTTAAACTTACTGTAAATTAAACACATTTAATATGATTGCTCCCAATGGATTCCATAATTTTAGTTTTCTGCCATGCTACAAACCATTTAAGTGTTATGGTTCAGAGGGACTCTGGAGAACATGCAAGACTCTGAGAGACTGATGTGGCTTTGAGGCTTTCAGATGAGCACCTCTGCTCTACCAGGTCCCCATGTAATCCATTTTATTTGAAGCATCATCTTGATCTGCCTTCTTTCAAACACGTACAGATAAGGATCTCAGTTTTCTTCTTCTCAACTCTGTTAACTTCCACACTTTACCAAAGAATGCGGTTGTGTGGAATTTGATTATCAGCAATCTCAATTGCTTTGCTAAGATAGTTAGAACAGAGTTCAATCTAAGCAGGAAAAAAAATGCAGGCTAGTTTGGACTCGCAGGGCTCAGCCCAACTCTTAATAGCTGAGTGTTTGACATTTAGTGTTCTTAATTTTCCTATTTGCTGCAAAAACAAACCAATGACAATATCCTTGTTTTCCAAGTAAAGCTTGAAAACCACTTGGAAGACTGGGAGAAATATTGGACAGTGTGCTTCCCACAACCATCTTAATGTAAACTCACATCTGTTTTTTTTAAAATCTTGAAAAAAGGCAAGTGGGGGATGGGACATGCAAAATTATTCATGGAAAGAAGGAGACTTGTCTCTTTTTCTCATTGTACTAAAAGCTGGGATTTAGAGACTCTACCATGAAATTGCTGAACTGGAACTAATTAAGAAGTTTCCCTCCATTTAGACTTGAGTGGAGACATTTGTTTTCTGTTCCACTACAGATGTTAATTAGCATAGTACTGGGATGGCTGGATTATTACCAATGGCTGCTGTTCTAAACGGTCAATTTACTTATCTTGAGCTTTGCAAAGACCTTTCTTTTTCTTTTTTGCATTCCGTTGCCATTGAGCATTATTTCTTCTCTCTATCTTTGTGTGAGTTTGCAGATACGCAGGCCAGCATGTATCAACTATGTTGATACCTTGGTGGCTGACCGAGGCTCCTGCCACAATAAGAAATGTATTCTGATTATATTATCCACTTACATAATCCACATTTGTTAGTGTTTAAGGACCCACAAGAGTGTTGCTTTTGTGGCACGGCGTAATATGGTGACCCCTCTAGTATTGGTGGACCTTTCCCCACATACATTTATACTTCACCCTGCAGCAGCACTCACTGGATTGCACCTCTTCTTAGGAAGAAATAAACAGGATGACCCTTTCACTTACCTCATTGTGTTCCAAGCATCCAATCATAAGCTCTGTCAAAATAACCACACCTGTCCTCCCCACTCCAGCACTACAGTGCACAACAATTGGAGGGTTGCAATTATTGCTGCTGTCCAGAATGCTGTTGGTATGACGGCGCACCGACTGGATCTCTTCCAAATAGGCTGCAAGGTGGGAATAAATGAAAATTACACTTCCCAAATCTAATGCAGCTTTACATAAACTATGGCAAATAAGTTGGGGGACGGGGAGCAAGTTTTCTTTTAAATTATGATCATTTACAGTTCTTGGAAAACACTAATTATTTGGCCTCTGGACAGCAAACTGCACTGAATTCAGCAAGTGCCAGCAGGGTGTCGATTACTACTTGGGACTTTAAATTAATCAGCTCTTTAAAAAAATACACACACACACTCTTCCACCCTTTGCAAATCCCAAGGTCCCTGAAGCAGATGACTGTAGACATTACTTACAGCAATTCCTGAGATTAACAGGCTGGGATCAGAACAACAGCAAGTTTCCCCTGAAACATGCCTGCTGGAGCAGTATCTAATGGGAAGGGGGCATCCATCTGGCCCTTTCCTTACCTTGCAAATTGTGTCTGAATTTCAAGTGTTTCTGCCCTACCCTCAAACTGCCCAGAGTCACTGGTTTGAGATGGGCAGCTATATAGAATGAATGAATGAATGAATGAATGAATGAATGAATGAATGAATGAATGAATGAATGAATGAATGAATAAAACTTCCAAGTATCATTTTTATACCTAGTGAAATGTCTGGATAGCAAAACAAGCAAGCATCAGGTTTGCCCTTAGCAGCACCATGCTTGGGGGTTTTTTTATGCCTTTGGATATGACAGAATCTTTAACAGCTATGTTGTGTGATGGCACAACATGGCACAAGACTGCTTAGTCCTGCTCAGGCATTCACCTTTAAGGGCTACTGAATGCACAAGGGGAAGAGAGTAAGGATGTTATGCCCTTCAAGTAATTGTTCCTGCTACTTCCAAACTTCTGAGCCAAACCCCTCTAGTGGGGAGCCTTCGGTATCCAAATATGTTCTTAGAATGTTATATATGGAAAAGTATTTTAGAGCAGGCTGATCTTCGGCCCATCAAGTGCCACTGTATGCAATGCCTGGCAACTGCTCTCAGGAGACCAACATTCATAAGGATTCTGCACATTACGGCAGAGTCAGCAGGGAACCTTTTGCTAGGACTCTCCCTCAGAACTTAACCATTTCTTTCTATGCTCAGCACCCCTGAGCAAGAAAAGTTCCTTAAAGTGACTTGTCAGCAACTCAATGATATACTGTACTCTCTATGCTGGGATGTGGGATCTGGGTTCCTCTCTTCAGGAGAATCAGACTGGAAAACCAGCTGCTGATCCTTATTATGTGTGCTTTTCCTCTAATCCAGAAGTTTCAAGCTGATCTAAGACCTTGTTTTTCAAACTTGGCAACTTTAAGATGTGTGGACTTCAACTCCCAGAATTCCTCAGCTAGCATGCCTATAGTTGCCAAGTTTGAAAAACACTGACCTAAGAGTAGCCAAGCAAAACCTTGAAAAACTGTGATAAGCACATAAGAATACTCTGTGGCTTGAATCATGTCAACTGGATTTCTATTTTCTTAGTGGATACGTTTCACTCCTTATCCAAGGAGCTTCTTCAGTCTGAGTAAAGTTAGTAAGGGAATCCTTAAATATGATAAATATGATATTTAAGGATTCCCTTACTAACTTTACTCAGACTGAAGAAGCTCCTTGGATAAGGAGTGAAACGTATCCACTAAGAAAATAGAAATCCAGTTGACATGATTCAAGCCACAGACTGTTCCACCTGGATGACTGAGAACCTTCATAGACACATAAGAATACTGTTTAGGTATTCTATGGTTATTGTGTTTTCTTGATGAAATGAATTTTGTTATGTTATTGCATTTACTTTTGTAACATAATAGGATTCATTTCATCAAGAAAACACAATGGCCATCTATTTGTTATGTATTTCTCTCCTCAGAAAACATTTCTTACCAGTCCTCTTTTTGTTCTCCCCACTTTTCCCTGCACACACCCCCCCCCCGCAAATAAAGACAGTTGCCATTACATTAACATGTAAGAAAGCTTACAAAGGAAGTCTTGTTCTCCTGGACAACCATGATCTGGCCAGTTGGTGTACTGTAAATGCCACACTGTCTTCTCCTGTCCTAACAAAAGATGCTTGACCTTCAGGCCCGTTGTGGCATAGCAACCAGAAACAGTCCGGAATTTGGTGGTCACTTTGAACTTTCCATAAGTGGCTGAGCTATGTTTTGAGCCAAGTTTGGGCCAGTAACGATGGCTTTTGGTTCTTCCTCTTTCCTACCCCGCCCCCAAAGGAAACAGAAACAAAATTAGCAACAATCATTGAAGAGAAAGGACAGATTTTGCTATAGAACAAGTAATAAGGTGGCATGATACAGGTGTTACAATGTCAGAATAGGATTGGAATCACCTGGATTCAATTTCCCATACAGTTCACGGGATGGTTATGGGCCATTATATTTTTTTGGCCTGGCCTACCCTATAGCCTTGTTGCGCAAGTAACGTGAGCTATGGAGAAAACAACACCTGCTGTTGAGAGTTCTTTGGAGGAAGGACAGGATAAATCAATGAGTAAAACAGCTATTCAATTTTGTTCCCTGCCAAATACAAACACAAGACTTGTGCTTTAGTAATCATATTCAATAAATGTAGAACTTGTGACTGTATATGCTAATTTAAAAGTATTATAGGTTAGCCAGTGGTGAGGCAAAAGTGATACAGTAGTGATATATGCAGCTCAGAAAAAAACAGTTGTGGCAGAGAGGCCACAGCCCTGGACTAAACCTGAAGAGATTCAGGTTTAAATACTGTACATGCTCAGTGCAAGACCTGGAAGCAATAACTCTCTTCCAATCTAGTAGTAGAATAAGTAGCAGTCATAGGAAAAGGAGGATGGCTGTATACTCCAATAAGTTTTAGAACAGGGTTTTCAGGCTTTAAGGATCATGGACACCTTTTGGTAAACAAACTGATTTGGCAGCATCCAACAACTACAGAACACATGTTCTCAGGCACAGGATTACTGACATGCACTCCTCTACACACAACATCTGCCTTGTACTCAATAACTTGCTTGGTAATCAGAAGTGTGGACTTTGAAGAAGCGGGATAGAAAAAGTAATGATGATTCTGAACTTTGGTATTAGAGAAGACTCCAGAGAAGACTCCTGAGAATACCACGGATAGTCAAGAAAACAAACAAATGGATCATCAATCAGACAAATCAGCCCAGAGTTCTCACTCAAGGCACAAATGACGAGGCTCAAATTATCCTACTTCAGACACATTATGCGAAGACCCAGCTCTCTGGAAAAGGCTCTAATGCTGGGAAAGGTGGGAGGAAAGAGAAAAAGAGGGTGACCAGCAGCAAGGTGGATGGACTCAGATACAGTGGCAATGAGTGCACCATTGGAAAACCTGAAAGACTAGGTTAGGATGGAGAAAATCGAATTATGTAGTCGCTGAGAGTTGACACTGACTTGATGGCACATAATCAGTCAGTCAGTCAGTCAGTCAGTCAGTCAGTCAGTCAGTCAGTCAGAGTTGACCAGGGTTCCATGCTGGTGAGTTCATGGAACTCTGTGCAAGCAACAAAGGGGGCTGGGAGAGGAGGGACAGATTTCAGCCAATGCATTATCATTACAATGATCCCTCCCTTTTTAGGGCTCAGTTTGTGTTAGCATTAGAAGAAGCGAAGTCACAGAATTGCAGTAGGCTAGAAGAGAAGGAACAGATTGGTAGACACAGATATAAATGTATAGACGAGAGAGATATGTACACATACGCACATGCACACACACACACACACACACACACAAACACACAGAGTGTTTCTATGCTACCAATGAAGAAGAGGAGCCTCTCTGCTGCTACCACAGAAATACAAGTAGTAAAACAATTTCCAGACCAGTAATTTAAGAGTTTGTTCCAACTGCCAGTACAGTTTACACCAAATAAATATTACACCAAGAAACAACTCTAAAAACCCCCAACAAAAATCTAGATAAAATTGCTTTAATGGCTAAATCAAGCACTCTAGATCAAGTGCATTTTATGTCATTAACACAGAAGATATTCAGAGATTGAAAAGTCAGCAATGCAAAAAGATCCCCTGCCTGGGTGCCTTCTCAGGCACCTACTGCCAACTGAATCATAAAATGAGGCACTAAAGGTCAGCCTTTCATTTTGTTCCTGGGAGGCTTCCTGAAGAAGTCCATTCAGGAGGCTGTCAGAAATATCTGGAGAGTTTTGCAGAAGGAGCTCAACAGAATTAAGAGATAGGTATAAGGATGTTGAGAGAATGATTCAAAACTCTCCTGGATTGTTCCATATCCCTGAGATTACACTTGCGTATGTTCAGTCTCTGTAACTATTGCCACAAACAAAGTGTGTCGTTCAAGACTTTCTACCAGGAATTCACAGGACTATGGCACAGCTTGTGCTTACTTAGGAGAAAACAAAATCAGGAATCTTAGCATGGTATGAATTCCATTGCAATTATTACGTAGACATTTCTACTATCGTGGGGTTCCAAAGATTCCCTGCATCATTAAAAGAAGTCTTAATAGGCATGTATACATATAATCACAGTTCAGGTCATAAGATTGCCATGTTCTCTGCGGTTGTTTAGGAAGCAACTTTTTCCATGGCCCAATTATTCTGTTAACAGTGCATTTAATGGACTCTTGCTCCCCCTTCTGAACAGCTGATAGCTGTAAATGTTTAAAATGGGAATGATCAGGCCACACTGCTTGAACAGAATGGCTGACCCTCTGTGCCTGTAAAGTCCATGTATCTGAACGGGATTCAGAGCTGCTGGTTGCTGGTGCGTGCCAGTTTTACAATGCAACCTACAGTTTGGGGATTATCTGTTTTGCTTGGCATAGAACAGCAGAGGTTTTTTTTTTCCACTTGATACTTTTACAGGAACAACAGCTTCTGGTCTCTTTGCAGCTGATAAGGATTCTAGTATGCAGAGGTGGCTGTGGATGAGCTGAGAATGTCATTCTTTTCAAATAAGAGCAGCTTTGTATTCTCAGAATTCACTGGAATTTTGTTTGCTTTGTTTGGCATGCTACAACTTTCTAATGAAGCTAGAATGTTACAAACAAGGTTGTAACGGTTGAGTCATCCCAGGCAGAAGTTCAAAGGATTTAAAACAAAACAAAACAGAAGGGTAAAGGGCCAGCAAAGACAAGCACGTTATTTCAGAGAGGCCTTCCTATAGCACAAAACACACACCCGCATAACCATTTAGGCACCCCTCCCTCAACGGTATGCAGGATAAAACACAGGCCTGCCACAGAGCAGCTCAAGGGAGAGAACAAATCCACAGAGGAAGGCATGTTTCAAGATTTGAAAAAATGAAAAGGGAATTAAATTCATGGCATAGGGGCTGGTTATCTGAGGGACCACCTGTTTCTGGTTGTTTTTGTCTGTCCCATGAGACTGGGCAGAATCTTCTCTGTTTCTAAGTTTAATTTGTATTAGTTTTTAGTACTGTGATTAAAATTCTTAATAAAAACTACCGTATTTTCCGGCGTATAAGACGACTTTTTAACCCAGGAAAATCTTCTCAAAAGTCGGGTGTCGTCTTATACACCGGGTGTCGTCTTATACGCCGGAAAATACGTACTCGCCCTATAAGACCTCTCCTGGCCAAGTGCAGCCGCTCGCCGGAACGCAGCCCCCAGGGAAGAGCAGGAGGACGAGTTTGGAGCCCGTCGTGGAGCCACTGCGTTTTGCCCCCTCCCTTCCCAAGGCTGCTCCGAGGGAACGGAGCTCGCTCCCCCCTCCCCACGTTTCTCCTTCGAGCGACGGGACCCAATGCAGTACGCCGCCCCGCGCTCGTCCTCCTGCTCTTCCCTGGGGGCTGCGTTCCGGCGAGCGGCTGCACTTGGCCAGGAGAGGTCTTATACGGCGAGTACCGTATTTTCCGGCGTATATCCCAAACTCTATATTTTAACTGGAAAAGTTGGGGGTCGTCTTATACGCCCAGTCGTCTTATACGCCGGAAAATACGGTATATTTTAAAAAAGAGAGAGATTGGGCACAATGGGAGCACTTTGGGTCAATCTTCAAACTTCACCGATCAGGCAGCGTCATCTTGTGGGTTGTGGGACTCAGGAAATCTGCCTTCTCTGTCCAGGTGTCTGCTGGGAGAGCTCCCGGCCTGATGATGTTCAGGAAGCTATTAAAGACCTGGCTATTTTCCCTGGCTTTGGTTGAAGGTTGAACCCTAGTTGGATGGGATGGGGGGTTTTTTGGTTATGTGCTGTTTCTGGACTGCTCATGATTTCTTTTTGTCCTTTGCATTTTTTTTTATTTTTTAATTGTAAGCCGCCGAGTCAATGGGAGCCTATAAATTGTATCTATAAATAAATATCTGGACGAAGTTGTTTTGAGAACCAATTTTGGGTAAAAAAATGCAAGGAGGGGAAACGCGTATTAGAGTGAAAAGAACTGTTTAATACATGTATTAAAATCAATGGGGTCAATGGCAAGCTCAGGTGGATGAATTACCCTGCAAGATCACCCTCAGAGTTAGGGGTAAGCCATGTGGCCTCCAGTTGGTTTGTTCTTCAACACCCATCAGTCTAAGCTAGCACAGTCAATGGCAAGGCTGTAGTGGTTTTATTATTTTATACCCCACTTTCTCTCCAGAAGCAAAAGGCACCTTACATTGGAATCTTCCTTTATTTTATCCCCATAACAACAACTCCAAGAGGTAAGTGGGGCCAAGAGAAAATGAATTTGCAAGTTGCCTATTCCTGATTTGGGAGGATTTATCTATTTAATTTATTAATCAAATTTATATGGCTGCCCATCACCAGAAGTGACTCTGGGTGGCATACAATAATCAAGTAAAACAATACATATATAAAAACAATCATATAAAAATATAAAAACTCAGTATTAAAAATTAAATATTATTAAAATTAAAATATACAAACCCCAGGCATGGAGAGAGTGACTATATCCACCTCAATAGCGGAGCCATCTAAGCATGTCTCCAATTCCCTGGGATCCCCAGACCTGATGGCATAACCAGGTCTTGAGGGACTTCTGGAACATCAAGAGGGATGGAACCAACCTAACCTCCAGGGGGAGAACGTTCCACAAGGTGGGTGCCACAGCAGAGAAGGCCCACCTCCTGGGACCCACCAAATGCAAGTCCCTGGCAGATGGTACCTGCAGCATGCCTTCTCTGCCAGATCTAATGGGACGGGCTGATGTAATCAGGGAGAATTGGTCCCTCAGATAACCCAGTCCCACTTCCTCAGGTCCAACAGGGTCCAACCATTCCCAGATAACCGGGCAAGACTCCTCCCCAGGCCTTTCCTCTGGACCTGCAACAAGGCCGGCATCCAACTAGGAATGAATTCAAGCGACTTTGTCTGACAGATGCTGAGCTAATTCCTCCACACACCCCTGTAAGAGGTTCTGCGAGCCTCTAGAGGGTTTGTGTCACCCAAAACAGGGCTGCGGAGCAGCAATCTGAGGATGCAATGAGGGCGGAGAAGTACTTCGCCGCCCTTACCACCACAAGGTAGGCCTTAATAGTGGCTCTAACCCGTGTTCAGTAGAGTTCGTCCTTTGTTTCTCTCCAGAAACAAAGCCAGCAACGCTCTAGATGTCTAGACGTCTCTTCTCTCATGACATCTCCCTCAACTCCTCTGTGAACCACAGGGGGTGATGGGATCCCCGAGAGGGGAGAGGTCGCATGGCCACGATCCGATCCAATGCCTCAGCCACCCCCTTATTCCAAGCAGCAACCAAGGCTTCAGATGGACCATGCAGCAGACAACAGGAACAACCCCCAGCTCCCTCTGGAACCCATCCGGGTCCATCAGTCACCGGGGGTGGACCAATCTAATGGGTCCAGCCTCCCTGCAGTGGATAGTGGCACTAGAGAACCCCATGCTATTTGTGTAAGCTGCCATGAGTCTGAATAGATTCAGCAGCATAGAAATGAAATGAAAACATTATTTCAGCCTAAACAATGCATAGTTAGAATTTCTGCTTTTGATTAGCTGTGGTTTGTTGTGTTGTCCAGAGTGTCACATTGCAGTTAACATTAACTGTGATTGATTTAAATTTTTAATTTAATTAAAATTACATATGATTATTCTCCAGTATGTATTTAGAATTCTCTTCCTTCTGTCGCATTCAAAATGACAATTTTATAACTACTTTGGAGGCCTCTGGATGGAGGAGGGGGAGCATGCCTAAGGCTTTTGTGGATCATCACAGTTCACCTACACTGGAGGAGAATTTTCCAAACGCTTCTTCCTGGCTGCATAAGAGGAAGAGAGGGAGCACATGAGCCTGGGAAATGGCCAGGGTTTTTAACACCTCACTTAGCCACAGCTCAACCTGATGCTCAGATGCAGCTAGTCCACCTCCCTGGGAAGAATCTGTAGCTTGAATCATGTCAATAGAATAATATTATAATAATAATAGAAATCCAGTTGACATGATTCAAGCTACAGACAATTCCACCTGGGTGACTGAGAACCTTCATAGACATATTCCCTGGGAAGAACTTTTTCCTGGCTGGGAAGGTTCTGTTTGTGCTCCACTGCAGATGTTTCCTGTCGTGTTACATACCTCCTCTGCTGTCACCATGGCTATCACATTGACTCCTTCATCCCACACCATTTGCCAGAAATCGTGGCATGTTTGTGGCAAAGGTCCTTGGGTAGCTATATAGTGCCATTCTTCTCCACCTACTGTCACCTAGGGAAAAGAGAGCGAGATTACTTTCATAACTGAGCCACCCCATAACTCTCCTATGGGTGCTTATAACATGCTGAACTAACCATCTCTGCTCTTCTTAATGCCAGATACCAAATGAAGTTAATTTTCTATCTACTAGCTCAAAGGAGAAGTTCTGTATATGAACAATATTCAAGTAAGTAGATGGTCTCAGCCTAGCTTGGATGGAAATATACGTTTAAAAACAAAACAAGCAAAATACAACCTAGGGCTGGAGAAGAAATGTATTGGTTAGTCTAGGATTGAAGCCACTTCTTATTTCTGGTTTTCCTGTCGTCCCTCCCCATTCTAATATTTTTCTGGATAAACTTCCTGATAAAAAAATAGGTCTGCTTCTGTCACCTGTAGTGCCATTCTACGACTGTACTCTGTATCTATAAATGCAACTGTAAGGAGTTTCCAGCTGTCTATGTTCCATCTGATAATGCATGTTTCTTTCCTAGAGATGAAAAATTCCAGAGCTGACTAAAACCAGTAAAAGTAACTCTGGCAATTTTAGCAAGATTTAAATAAGGACTTGCATGTCTTAGTTGAAAAGGAAGGAGAGAAAGGTGTATGTTGATAAAGGTGGTAAAAAAGTAAACATGCTGACAACTGAGATTATTTAGTACATGTGGATAGAACATCTGTAATTTCAGCAACCCGGACAAACATTAAACTGAAAAAAATGCAGACAGCCCAAGCAAGACTGGCAGAGGAGTAGGGCAAGGTCTTATCGGAATATTAGGGGAGCTCAGCTTCGGTTACAATTCAAGGGCCCATTTTCAACCCGTTGGCACAAGGCCTGAACACAAATCCATAAATAGCCAAGAGTGAGAGTATGGCCTGGAACATGGAGGCATAATATTGTCCTGACTGCAGGATATTAAATATTGGTAACTGGGAGAAAACCACTTGCTGTGTGACTGAGGCCAAAAAAAAAAAAAAACCCCCTGCAGATGGAGTTTCACCTTCTGAGCAAAAGAACATCTGCTTGGCTTCTGCCTCAGCCACTTGGAGTGCAGGAAAGAAACGTACTGGCAACACACAGAGTTGTAGATGACTACAGATCAGCACATGCCCCGACATGTGCTACAGAACAATGCGTGTATGTCCAATGCTGATACACCAGATGAAATATGAGGTTTTAAAACTGGCTAGGGAGAATTCTTTCTTGGCCCTTGCCACCTGATGGGGTGAAATTGTGAAATTATGCCTTCCCAAACCATTTCTCCTCCCATAGATAGATGAAAAATGTTCCATTCCGTAATCAGTCATCCAAGCTAAGGCAGATAGTGCCAAAAGTACCCAATATCTTCTAGCCACCAGGTCTTTTGGCAGAAATCTGATAGGATTCTGATTTAGAAGGCTTTTAACTCAACAAGGGGTTTTAGTGTTGCAAATTATGACCAAACCGCTCTTGGGACTCAAGAGAAATGTCTTGCAGGAAGGTATAGTAAGAGCTAAAAATTATTTGGACCAACGATGGAAAGTTATCATTACAAATAGATGTATTCATTTAAAAAAAAAGCAACACAACAAACTGTTAGATGGAAATATGAAATGATTTTCTGCTAAAACTCCTTTACTCTAGATATGATATTCAGTGTCATCATCAGTTAGACACATAAGGCCAGGAGCTTTACTTTGAAAATGTTGCCCTAAAAAATGGAGAGAATCCCTAGCCATCTCCTTAGGTTCCTTGCAGAGTGTTTTGAAAATACAATAGGGTAGGAAAAGCCATATACACTGCCTTGAATCAACTTCTTTTGCAAATAGTTCAGCTGTTTCAGATTCGGATTGCAGAATGAAACCAAGAATAAAGCCAGGTCAGGATCGAAGAACGATCAGGATTCTAATCTAAAATCAGGCTCTAACTAAAGTTGCCGATGATTTTATCTATCCATGGATTTCTACACACAGGTACACTGGCAGCTCACATAAAACTTGTTAAAACAATATATTAAAAAGTTTAAAATCGACGTAAAATAAGAACATGAAAATAGTCTTAAAGCTGAGTTTGCAAATGTAATAAATAAGACTTTTAAATAGCAGCAACGAAAAGAGCAGAAATAAAATTAAAGAACAGCATTGGAGCCTGAATAAATAAAAAGCACTCTGCATGGCAATGAAAAAAATAAAAGAGGTTGCAGAAGAGAATCCTGGGGAAGGGACCATCACAGAGGCAATCTGCTCCGAAGCAGTCACCCACCATAGCTCAAGCATGGGCAGTGGGGTCATGAGCATAAGGGCCGACTCCTAAGAGCAGAGGGCGGAAGCCTTCAAAGACTAAATCTACTGCATAGACAATTTTTAGGTCTATTCCAAATAAAGATATGAACTTACATCAAGAAACCTCCCTGTAGTAGTGTACTTGCAGACATTCAGTGAAATCCAATCCAGACAACACAACTGATTCTGGAATTTTCCCTACCACAGGCTCATTCACTGGCATGGTCTTCCCTACATAAATTAGGGATATAACAAAAACCCTGTGCCTATTTTACTCAGAAGTACGTTTTGCTGATTCTAATAGGACAATCTTGAGTATCTAGGAGTGGAGCCCAAATGAAACCATATGGTTACTGTTCAAATGGACAGATTTTGAGAATTTGAAATGCACTTTCCATATTCATCTTTAGGCGTAATGAATCCTGAGTGACAATCAGAGCCCAGTGACAATGGGGTGGGTTACATATTAGCCACTGAGGCCAAGAGGGTTGCCTTCGTAACCAGCCTGCCTATTTGGTCCACATCTCAGCAAGGACTGGTGGAACTTTGCTCACCCAGGTTCACGTCAACTTCCTCAAGCCAGAATTGTTCTGAACTACGCACTGCTCGCTTTCCCCATCATTACCTTTATGTGTGATGCATTGATATAGCCTGTATTGTTTTCTTTGGTGGGTACCAGCTCCACTCGGTTCTCTTCATATGGAATGACTTCTCTGACACGATTGCGCTCAGTGTTCTCAGGAAGCGCGGCGGTGGCAAAGATTCCGTCCGCCTTCTTCTTTGGAATCTGCTCATACTCCGTGAACACCATCCCCTCTTCCAGTTTCCTCCTCAAGGTTTTGCACTACCATTTTCCATGAAAGATATAAATGAAAAGAGAGGGTTTGTCTAAAAGGCAGTTCCAACTTGCAGGGTCCTTATTCTCAAACGGGATGACGTACTAAATACCATCTGAGAAGACCTCTCTAAACTTCCAAAAAACAGAAACAAAGAACCTGTCACTGCTTACTGTTACCTTGCCTGAATTACCATTTCTCATAATTATTTTTTCTTTAAAAAATTATCTTTAAAAATATATAGATTTACAAAATACTAGTTAGCTGGACCTTTTGAGCTTCGCTTTACTCTCCGGAACTATAGGGGCACATCCACATGGTTTTCTGGGCAACAATGACAGAAGTTGTTTGCCACTGCCTCCTTCATTGGGTTTTTTTCCCCAACTTTCCAGTCTAGGCAGGCCCAAATGGGGTTGGGTAGAATTTATAATTCAGCGGGTAATAGGAATTCAGCCATTAGCGTGGTGTGTGAGCTATCACATTTAGACATAATATGGTTCAATATCCATTATGTGAGCACAGCTACTGCTTTTTGTTATTCCTAGTTTGGACTGGTGTGCATATAGTGGTCAAAATCTTGAATACGTTTGGACTAATACTGGTGAGATGCTGGAGACCAAGGTTTCAAGCCCAGATCTAGAGTGCAAGAATTCACTCTCTCTCTCTGTTTAATCTACCCTCACAGGGTTGTCGGAGGATATACTGGCAAAGGGAAAGAGCTATCTATGCTACCATTAGCAGTTTAGAAGTAAGGAAGAACAGAAGTGCTCTGTTGTTTCTAGACGAACAAACCGCTCAGGGACTAATTCATGGGCAAGACTTACATGATCTAGCAGGGGTCCCAAAACATTTCTCCCCATGTTGCACTGGGGATCCCACGCATACAATCCCAATTTTATAGTTAACAAGGGTATAGTGTACTATTGCCCAGGTTTTTAAAAATTCTTTAAGAATGACTGTTGCTGACAGACCCCCCCACCCCAAAAAAGTGTGCTTTGTTTTGCAAGTCCTATTCTTACCCGCTCATCCATTGGCACCTTGGCTCCTTCATCTTGGCTATCCTCAGGCACTGGAACTCGAGCAACTGAGAGACCATTGAGTGCTGCCAACATCAAGGGCCTCTTCTGGGCTTCCAGGCCTGCCATCTTCTGTTTCTCTAGATACTTTTGGCAAGAAAAGGCACGCTTTCATCTCAGGATGATTAGAAATAATGCCAGCAGAATGTTGGAATGTCGTTTTAATTTCCCACAAAATCTACAACACCAACTGAGGAGTGCAGATGATCGCCATTAGCAGAACAAACCCAAATGCATCTCCTAAACTTCCTATTATTTCCTTGGGGAAGGAGATAATATTATGACGTGAATACTGAATTTTAATTTCAAAGGAACAGTCCCACAATACAGAGGACTTGCCATCCAAGACAGTCCTCTCTCTCTTTCATCCATCTAATGTAAATGTTAGCCACAGAATGAGCAACACAAGCTAACCACAAAAATCATACATAACGCCCAGACTGTTGATATACTTTAAATGGTGTTCTCATGCTGAAATTAAAACAATGAGCTCCATCAAGCATATCCTGAATAAAATACATTGCTCCTCACCCACCCCAATCTCACCAAAAAGGCCAACTGGAAAGGGTTCATACCAGGTGAGTATTGTACAAATGAGTAAAGCTGTGAAATGTAGAACGGGAACTCTCTCTCCCCCACACTGTCTGGCCCATTTCTGTTTACTTCCAAATCTAGGTTCAAAAACCGTAAGTGCCATCAACTCGCCATTTGTGATGCCCTCTCTCAGAATACATGAATGCTCCTGCGCCTTTTTGAATTGCTCCCAATTGACAAAAGGAAGGGCATTCTTCATGGGGGTGGGGGTGTCATGAAATGCCTCTCTTGTCTTCTTTCAGCTTGGTAATAGTCTGTTTCTACCTTTCAAATATATGATTCATAGGTTTATATGTAAGCTCTGAAAGAATTATCAAATATTGTTCAGTGTTCAACTAGTCCCTTTATAAGGTTGTTATAATTAAAATTGTCTTACAATTTTGTAATAAATAGCTGCATTTCAGATCTAGGTGGTCTGGCTTGATGTTGAATGCCTCAAGGGAAACTGTTCTTCTGATTCCCCCAAAGCCTTACCACTTCATAAACCTCTCTGGGGAGTTTCCAGATCTTCAAAAGACAACAAAATATGTCTACTTACTACTGGATGACCTGGAAACAACATAAGCCAAGGAATGATGAACTAGGGAGGGGCTGTGTAAGAAACATACCCTGGCTTGAAGATCAAATTAATGTTCTTTCAACCTGAGCAGCCTGAGTAATCTAGATGTTGGATTTCTTGTTCAATTTGGAAATATGCGAACATCAGCAATTCTACATTTCTGTTCTTATCAATGATTCTGCATTCAGGTGAAGAAATTAAACACATTTCTTCATACAGCACAGATTTAAACTATGGAACCAACTATAATGATGGAACCAACTGTAACGATGAAGACAACTTCAAAAGGGGGGCAGACAGCTATCAATGGCTAGTAGCTATGATGGCTATTCAGTATTTCAACAATCAGAAGCAAGATGTCCCTGGATATCAGTTGCTGGAGAATATAAGCAGGATGGTGCTGTTCACCCATGTCCTGCTTGTAGACTTCCCCATGACATCTGGATGGGTACTACAGCAACAGAACGTTGGCCTAGACACGTTTTTAGTGTGATCCAGCAAGCCTCTTCCTACCTTCTCACTAGTTCAGACTTCCCATCTGCTTAAGCACCAGTGAATTCTAGTGTGATCTAATTTAAGTATTCTGAATATCAAACGTGCTGACTCGGGGCATGATCCAGCCAAAAGTCATTTATCTATTTCAATTATTTTTATACTAACTTTCTGAAAGCCACAGTTAAGAACTTTTCAATTCTACTCACTTCAATGAAAGACTTAAACTTTAAATTAAGTTTCTAGCCAATACGATTATAACTGCAGTTTAATAAGAGACATTCTTGGACCTGAATCTTTTCCCTCAATAGCCCATATGTTCAAACAGAGGCATATGCCCTTCATTTAAATTAGTTTTGAAAGAGGCTTCTTTTTAATGGTGCAGCAGATATTTCTTTTCAAATGTAACATATGGTTACTGTTCAGAGATACCCCTATACTAGATGAAAATATACTCACCCTCATTTCCCTTTCTATGATACTGTCTTCAATGGAGAACATTTCAGACACGGGCCTCTCCTTCACTGGCTCTTTCTTGACCCGTTCCTTGACACTTGTGAGGTCTGGCTCAGAGATCGATGGCCCAAGGGAAGATCCATTCATCATACTCTGATCGGTCCGAGATACGCTAATTGTCCTGGCTGGCGCTGGCCTCACCACCTTGGCTCGAGACACAGCCAGGGAAACATTATTCATCTGGTCATTCCGCAGAGCTCCATTGCTGACACTTTTCCTGGGACCAGGATACTCAGGAGGAGGTTTGTTAGGTATTCGAGCCAAAGCAGCTTGCAACTGAGCGCTATATTCCATATTTTCATGGAGGGCTGCCATGGAAGGCACAGATGCTGAAGCTTCTTCCTCTTCTTCACTTTCACTGCTGTGGATCAGCATTGTAGCATCCGAGAAGGTCTTCTTGTGATGGTAGTGAGGGAGCTGCTGAACCTCATGCCCTCTTTGCACCACTTCCTCTGGCTGCATCTCATTGCGTAATGTATTTCTGCGTGGCAAGGGAGCATTTAGGCTTTTTAAAGCCATAGCTTCCATTCCACGCACCATATTACTTATGACTTCCAAACTGTGGCGTTTGTTGATGGCTGCATGATGTTTGGCTGCCATAAGAGGTTCACTAACTTCCTGGAGCGACTGATGGACAACAGGAGCACTATCCTCTTGAAAAGTCTTCACTGAAAGCTGCACTTTCCGAGGGACCAGATCAGGACTGCTGCCAGTGACATACTTGTGGCGGTGACTTGCTAGGTCAGGTGTGCTGGTAGCAGGACGTGGACGTGGGTAGGGTGGTGGTGGCCTGAAAAGATAGTTCTTCAGTATGTGTGCAGGGCCACATCTTTGATTGTTGGGGAGCTGCATATTGGCCAGCTCTGGAGTGCTAACTGTATGGGAAATGGCACTAGCAGTTGTTTTTGCCTGCAAAGCATTCATGGGATTCACTTGCTCAGAAGGAGCCACATGTTTTTTATAAGTGCCTTGAGGCCCATATGCCATGGTATAAGAAGGTCTCTCCTGAATTTCTGGTTGACTGTATACAAGGTCTTTGGGTTGGCTGTAAACATGAGTGTTCCCAATGTTGAGGTTCCTCAAAGACTGGCTTTGGCTATCAGTGTGAATCACTCCTCTCTTCATTTGCCTCATTACAGTGTCATAATCTGGTGTTGGCCTATATGAAGGTACAATTATTGCACTATGTCTATGGCTTGGGATGTAATCTGCTCTCATAATGTCACTTCCAGGGATACTAAGGTTGGAGGACACTGGAGAAGCTTGAATGAAGTTCTGCGAGTGGTTGAGAGAGTTCATACTTTGGGCACTGCACACACTGCCATTTGGGACATTGCCATTCAAATAGCTGAAGTCCATTGCACATCTGTCCAAGCTAGTCTGAGATCTATAGTAAAACATGTCTTCATTTCCATGAAAAATGCTATCTGTGTGCAGGAGAAGTAGAAAATGAATGGAAAATACAATGAATAGGCTAAAGAAACACATAACAGATAGAAAAAAGGGATGTAGAAACATTACTAGGGCTACATCTCAATTTCAGCAATAGCAGCACTACCTACATAACCAAAGTCTCATCACTGATGCCTGTGGAAAAAGAAGTCCAAAGCAGTTTTAGGGTTCATCACATTTAGCAATAGCAATGCCAGCAGGCACAGGGCCTCAGGATCATTGTCTTTTGAACTGAATAAACACTGTTACTGTCACTATTCAATAGATTCTTGTAAGTACAGAATTCTAATATGCACAACATGTCCGTCCGTCCGTCCATCTGTCCGTCCACCCACCCACCCGTCCGTCTGTCTGTCTAAACTGTCTTTTTTCCTCCTTGTTAATAGGAAGTCTGCTTGCACAAACATTTTGAGACCTCTGAATCGAGATATTTGGACTTTCTGCAGATTCCTCACCAGTCTGGTTCTAGTTGTCTGAAATTATTTATTCTGTCCTGCATGAACTACAAAGCTGATAGAGAGTATGCTGAAGAAACTTGGAAAGGCAAAACCTGGATGCAAACTTATTTTGGAAAGGGGACGCATGTACCGAACAAAGATTAAATTCTGCCCCATCTTTGGCCTATTGTAAGAATGTGGACTCCACAAATATTGACATGAGAAAGAAAATTGCATATCCTTATCATATTGCAAAAATTAGCTCAATATTGTGAATTGTTTTTTAAAAAGTATGTGCTATATATATCCAATGTTGTTGATGTTATTACCATTATTCCCATCCCCATCACTAACCTTGTGAATTGTGAGTTTCAGTGTAGTGTTCTCCACATTGGACATGCACAGGAGGCATGATAAATGGGTGTTGCCTTGGCTAAAAAGTAAAGTAAAATAAAACATACACATTGGACGTTTATTTATGGAATAAACATAATAGCAACTCTTCTGTAATCTGTCTAGAAAACTGCTTATTACAACCAAATGTTTGTAGTTGGAGCAGCTCTAGAATATTGTTTGTCTCTTGAGCTCATCACTCACGGCAAGATATTTACCAAAGATGATCTACTCCATGTAGGCCGCCGCCTGACAGGGGGAGGAGAATTTGATTGTCTGTGGGGGAAAAATGGAAATGATTCTTAATAATTATAATTCTGTAAAATACAGAACACACATTCTTATGCAAGTGGTATGAAAAGACTGTTGCATACTGTAGTCATCTGTTTTGAAATGGATATGAAAATATGTAAACTAAAGAAATAGGAAGCATTATTTATAAAGGCGTTAACATTTTCCATCACTCATGCCTTAAAAAAAAAGAACAGATTTATTTTAACCTGAAAATGCAAAGAATAAATTCAATAGAAGAACTAAACCAAATAATCAGAGGCAACTTGATATGGTTTAGGCCAGCTTTCCTCCAATTAGAGCTCTCCAGATGCGTTTGACCACAACTTCTATCACCTCCATTATTGAGGTGATGAGCATTATAGTCCAACAGATATGAAGGGCACCAGGTTGGAGAAGGCCAGTTTTGGAAAAGGAAGAAAAAAGATAGCAGTAAGAGCATAACAAAACACCCAACAAGATAAAGGCACACGCAGGCCAAGAGAGAAACAAGCAGGTGAATGGAATGTCATGTTAAAATAGTAAGATGCATGGAGGTGGGAGAAAGAACAAAGAAGCAGAAAAGAAAAAAAAATTCACAAGGCACAGTAGAAATAAAGTGCTTACGTGTAGAAAGGAAAGGTGGAATTCCTCATCTTAGAGTTTCTGATCTGGTAAATGACGTGATGTGCAATTAGAAAATACTCACTCACACCCACATCTCCCCAAATTGCAAACAGCAGAGCCAAAAGATACAGATTAGGGAAAAGTCTGCAGCTAGAAATCATTGACCTTGGGGACTAATGCTATAAACCCAACCAACATACTGTTTTACTGAATTCTAAAAAAACACACCGACCACTCCTCAGACAAGACTCCAAAGGCAGTTGACAACAAAAGTAGAATTTAAAAAAGTAAAAAAATAATTGTCAAACAACATAACATCAACATCAATAAAACAAATATGTCAAGGCCATCTCACATGGAAAACAATTCTTCCAACTTGCCAAATATTCTCCAAACCATCATGTTTTCACCCCAAATCAAGAAAATTCTGAATGCTAAGAATTTCACATGTAAAAATGAAATCCCTAAATTTCATACCCCTGTGTATGTCAGATGGCAGGGACACCTAGAATAAAATGAATGGGAGAGCAGAGGGGCTGAAAATGGGGCTGGTCCAGCTGCATTGCCTCTTTTTCCTTTTGCTCTTCCCCCAATCACCCCAGGCAAAATCTACTCCCACCCCATCTGTGGCAACTCCAATCACCACACATTTTATATTACTTTTTATTAAAACTGCACAGAGATAAACCTCCAGGAGCTTTCAACCACTACAAAGACGGCCAAGATTTTAGCCAAGAAAACCCAAAAACTTGCTTTCGGACTACAGATTCAGATGCTTCTACCTTCATTTAAATTCTGTGGGTGAGCTGTGGCCTGGCCCTGCTCTTCTGATTGTCTGTGAGTTACTGGTGGACTCTGTTTCTAACCTCATTAGGGCATTAGGTTTCCCTTTCATGGTGGCAACTTCTATGGAGATGAGGTCACTGTGTTGAACTATGTGACTGAAACTCATAGGTCACCCTTCCTTATCTTCTAGAGCTTACAGGCACAGGAGAGCAAACACAAACAAATGCAAGCATTACTTCCTTCCCCCCAGTCTACCAATCCCCGTCTCACCTCTAGAAAATATTTGCCATAGTAGGGGGCATTCTATTCCTTATCGTGCTGTGTCTCTTACCATCATTTTAGGTTTTCTTCTTTCTGAAACTGGCTACAGGTATGGTGCTTTGTAATAAGAGAACAATTGTTATACATTGGTATCTCTCGGTCTGGATGCTGCCGTAACAGTAAAAACAAAGGCTAAGAAGATACAAGCAAAGTATCCGATTTGACACGTGTATAATGTTTGATGTGATTTAGGCTCTACCAGCGGGTTTTTATATCTCCTACTTTCTCTGAATCCTCAGACTAGGGGCAGGGAGAGCCAGGTTCTAATCCATCCTCAGCCATGGAAGCTCACCTGGTAACCTTGGGCCAGTCCCACTCCCTCAAAACCCAAACCCCTTCACAAGTTTGCTGCTGTGCTGGCAGATAGGAGAAGGAAGCATTATGTAGGCAACTTTATATCCTGTACAGAAGGCAGTATATAAATCGAATAAATGAATATTTAAGTTAGCATGCCAATAGTGCCATGTGGGAAAGACCCTTTCCCCCAGTTATGGAAGCTCAACAGATGACAATGCTGGCAGGACAGGTGTGGATGTTCAGTTTGTAAGCCAGGCTGTAAAGTCAACCGTGACTTCCTCTCAGCCATGCTTTTAACTAATCAGACCCTGGAACATTACTTGCAGAACACTCTTGAAATGCACAGGCTGCTGGGGCATTATAACCAATTAGGCACTGAGTAGCTCCTTCAGGGCAGTTTTATGCAGGTTGACTCAGAAGGGAATCCTAACACATATTCCCAGGCAAGTATGTAATGCCTTAATGAATATGTGATTAACTGAGAACTGTGTATGGCAGGTATAGGTGACATGATGCCCTATGACATCCACAACTACTGCCATTATCCATGCTGGCCTGAGATGATGAGAACTGAAGTCCAAGTATCTGAAGGGCATCTGGTTGCCTATCCTTGCTGATTTCCTCCATTGATTCAATCACTTAGATAAACAGTGAAAGATCAGTGACTTTGTAGTAGCTGAATACATGAGTAGAGTTTTGACCCAGATGTGCACCTCAAAGATCCCTCTTCCAAACATATTACATGACCCCTAATCCAGTTCCAGGTCTCTTCGAAAAAAAAGTAAGTAGCAAAGGATTAGAGTTTTCTGTACCTCATTACTGCCATCTAGTGATTATCCAGATTTATGCAGCCCTCATCAGCTAGACCTAATGAAAACCCTTCTGAATACAACTGAGTGTTTAAATGGCCCCATACTTCAGATTCCACATTATTATGCCAACACCAGTAGGAGAGACTACTTGTATTCCTGAGAACAGAGTGACATAACTACCTGCAAGAAAATGCAGCTTATGTACCCACACACACAAAGAAGTTGTAGTTCAACACAGACCACAATCTGTATAAACTGGCAATAAGTTTTGCCTCTCCACTCCAACACAAAAGAATACCCTCCAATTTCCCATGGCAAGTTAATATGAAAGGGAGATAGAAGATAGAAAGCATAAAGCCAAGGAGAGATGAATATGCAGTATAGACAGAGATACCTGTAAAATAGGAAGCAACCAACAGAAAACCTGTATATAATATTCTTTGGCATGAAATGCTGGTTGCTTATTCCATGAATGACAGCAACATTGAAAAGCACCCAAAAGTGGAACAGGAGGAAGGCAAGGCCAGTTTTTGGAAACCAATTTTCTCATTCTTGGTTGGTTAACCAATTTCAAGTTAGAGCTCATGAAGTCTTAGGGGGCTTGCCAATAATTTATAAAGCCTTGTACAAATGACTAAACCCAAACTGTATGTTTTAGACTACAGTTGGAAACACCTGAATTTCATGCCGTTTCTTCTCATCTGTTTCATTTAAAACATTCTTAGACTGCCTTTCAATGAAAGGTTTCCAAGATATTTACAAAGAAGAATGTTTCCATTTTTTGTACCTCTAGAGTAACCATTAACCAAACACACTGTGTCTAGAGTCATAATCTTTGATTCTGCTGTATGGGCAATGAGCAGATGGAGGATAAATAATACAATGCCCTCAAACAGACAAACAAACAAACATATAAATAACCTAACCCAAAACAAGATTACTTGACATTTATTACAGCCAGCCAGAATTTCCCCAAAGTATGTACTTACTCTGTGCAGATTTTGTTTTGTTTGTAAAACTTGTGCTTCGCAGCAAAGAGCCGTGAAATATACTTGGCATTTTCAAGGTCATCCTTTAAAAGCAGAAAAAGGTGGGAGGGAGAAAACAGGGAGAAGGAGGGAAAGAACAACACTGAATTGCGCTGGGACAAGCATTACAAAGAGTTATGTAACACTGACCATGCTCCTCTAAAATATTCAGTAGGGAGAATGCTTTGCAGAAATATCTATGCAAAAAATCCCAAGTTAGCAGCATTCAAGTTATTGTGGATCAGGGATACTAGTGCAATCTTGCCATACCATCTGGCTCAGAGACTGGGCTAAAGAATAAATAAGGCTGTTGCATTATTAAACTTAAGCAGGTCTTTGCCAGTTCTGTGTCTGCATGGGAGATAGGCTGAGAATCCAATGTAACTGGCTTAAAGTTTCCCAAAGGCAGAGCAGTATGAAAATGCATAGAAGTTTATCTGAACTAGGAAGTTTATACATTGGGGAGGTCAGGTTCAATCAGCAAGTAGCCATTGGCCAGCTAAGTTTGGCCAGTTCTGACCATCTGATGGTCACTACTCAATGGGAGGCCTCTAACAGTCAGCTGGCGCTGCCCGCTTCAGCCCTCATCTCCATTCATTTACTGACAGTCAGCTGCCCAGACCAAAGCCCCCACCTCAATTAGTAAATGCATGACTAATTTTGGATTACAGTTTTGGTGCAAAATTCGGTTTAAAAGGCCTTTTGAAATAGAAGGGATGGGAATGCATACAGAAATGCCACTATTATCATTATTTTATACTCCAAAAATCATGAACTCCCAAGCTGTTAAAGCCAAACACAAAGGAAGGAGTGTGTTTCTTTAACTGAGTGGTCCCCACATTTTTCAAACTTTATTTGGTAGGGTTAGTACGATGCCAACCTAGCCAATTTGCATGGCAGCCTCTATCCAAAAGTAAATTGTCTCAACAAGACAACATGACTTATTCAATCTAGCTACACCTGGTTAACATACCTGGGAAGAAGGCTACTGCCCTCTATCAAACAGAATAGCTAGGTGATCTAAATATTCATCTGAATGAAGTGGAAATTCCCATTTGAGTGGCACATCTCTCTCCGAAAATGAACCAACAAGATGCTTTGCTTTGCTTTGCTTCTGTGGAACCACCAGTCTACTCAAGAGAAAGTTCTACAGAAAGCTAAGGAAAGAAGCCATATTTCCTGGTCTTCTTTAGCTACAGAAGCTTTATTGCAATCTGTCACTGGGTTCAGGATACCCCACTTTTGTCATTATTATTTAAGATTCTGAGGTTGATCTTTCTATCATTTGCCTACCGTATGAAACAGCACAGTTTCTTCTTTGTTAACCAGTTCCACAACAATTGAAGACTTGTTGTGTGTTATATTTCCAATATCATTCCACCTACGGAAAAACAACTCTGCTTAAAACAGATAATGCCACTGCAAAAAACTTTTAATTTGGCTACCATTATACATACACAAACACACGTGCACATGCACACGGAGTTTTGATCCTCCTCTCTCTGAGTTTGCCTTGCTGTTGTTTTGAAATTATTTTAATGTTCATTTTCCTTTTGTAGAGAGATTGCGTCATCTCACACCTACCCAATATACAAGAGCTACTCCTTTCCAGAATTCCCATCCAGCATAGGCTAAGAGGGGTGATTTAGGGAAATGAGTGCTATAACTATTTAAGTCAGAGCTTTCCAAACTGTGTGTCGCAACACGTTAGTGTATCGGCTGCAGAGTCTGGGTGGGTCGCGGCTGCTGCTGCCTCCAAGCCCTGCTGGGATTCTGCCCAGGTCCTAGTGCCTGCCTTGTGCCCTGCTTTAAGAGTGTGTTGCGAAATGATGCCCTGCTGTAAGAGTGTGTCGCGAAATGATGCATGTCTAAAAAGTGTGTCGCCAACATGAAAAGTTTGGAAAGCTCTGATTTAAGTAAAGAAAGTTGACATAAGATACATGTTCAGAATTCCTATATTTGTTTTATTACAAGAAGAAATATTCATAAATCATTTAGGTTAAACCAAATTGCCCTATACATAATTGTAAATCCGGATGGTTTTACTGCATGTACAGTGTAATCACAAATCCTGATCCTCTCAGAAGCAAGACAAACAAATACAAATGTTGTTTCGCTTTGCTATAAATCAAGGTGTTCTGATGGTTCTGTTAGGCTTCTTGAAGGAGAAAAATAACTGAAGGACAAAGGAAACATTAATAATATCTGATTTATTCATTTTTAAAGGTTATCTTTTTTCTCTCAGTGTAAACTATGACTAATAGCATGCTAATAATATCCAAAGAACAGCAATACAATATCATCATCATCAGCATTATGATAAACAAAGTACTTTGGATTTTCATTGATTTCAGCGGGTGAAATCTAAACCTTAATATGTAAGGATCCTGTTGGATCAGATAAATGGGCCATCTAGTCACGTATGCTGCATGCCCTGTGCATCTTGACAGCATTAAGCAGAGTATAAGGGCAAAAAATACATTTTGATCCAGTTTGGGTGGATCAAATGCAAAATCCCTTCATCTTACTTTTACCTGTAGTTCATGGTGGGTCTTCCCATTGGGTTCTTTAGAAAAATCCCCATGCAGAAGATTCCAAGATGCAAGTCATTTCCTTGATTGTCCTGTCCAGAAAGTTACAAAAAAATATACAGATAGGTAAACCTTTACTAAATATGAAGATTCCAATCTATGATTAAAATTGCTATGCACTTCCAGCTTTTATTAACAGTCATTTGGATCAGGTATTTCTTGGCTAGATTTGTCTCATAACGCTGACAAAACAAATTTATTTTATTTATTTATTAGTTCAATTTCTATTACCGCTCCATCCCTCCCGAAGGGGACTCTGGGCAGTTTACAACAGTTAAAATAGATAAAAAACAGTGCAAATAAAAAAACATCATATATCATATAAATATTAATAAATTAAATATAAAATCCAAGGGGTGATAAGATTGCACTTAAAAGGGCTCTATGGCACCAGCCATCCCCAGGAGGAGCTGTTCCTGTCAGTGGGAGACGTCCTGGCCTTACATGTCATGTTAAAAATAAGTCTGGAAAGGTGCTTGCTTCTTTCTTTTAAAAGCATCCAAGAAACATTGCTGGAGCTATGGTGCATCAGAGGCCCTATTAGTAAAAAGATTATTGGTGATGACCTCAAAACATTATTTTTTCTCATTCCCCCAATATATTTAATTAGCCCATGGGCCTATGTTTTGGCATCCCTCCCATTGGTCTTGTGTAGGTCTGCAAAGCCACTTGCTTTGGCACTTCCATCAATGTCTGTTCCTAATCACAATGACACCAAAACGATGAAACATACGTCACGACTTCCCAGTGCAAGCTCCACTCTTTTGCACTTATGGCACAACATTATACAAAAGGGGTGGAGCTGCTGTTGTGATATAAGTTTTGTAACTTGCCCCCTTCTGGGTTCTTGCCAAACATAACTCATGTGAAGCAGAATACAAACTTTGTTACAGAATTTACTTGATAAAGAACAGAATTTTAAACATCCTATACACCAGGCGTGTCCAACCCACGGCCCACAGGCCGCATACGGCCTTGAACAGCTAGTAATGCGGCCCAAAAAAATCGTAAACTTTTAACATTATTTTGCGATGTTTTGGTTGCCGTTCTCTCTTTCTTCTGTTTTGCAGCCAGGCCCACGCCAAAAATAGACAATCCCGGTACATTTGAGACAGTAACAAAGCTCAGGGTAGTTACATCGCCTGCGTAGAGCATCCACTTCTCCTCTTGGCTTCCCACGCAGGCAGGCAGCGGCCTTCCACCGGTTTGTGAGCAGCTGCTGAAGTCAGTTTTGCAACTTGACTCGCAAGCCAAACAGAGTCCACCACTCTACCATTAATGCTTCTGTAGTTAGTAGGCAAAGATTGGCGGAGGCTGCCGCTCGGAAAAGAGCCGAGATGCTGAGCGGGAAGGGGAGGCCGCCAGTGGCTCAGGCAGAAAAACTGCTCCTCCGTTAGCAGCAGTTGCCAATGGGTGATGGTTCTTCCAGGTAAAAGCTGATGAGCACCTTGAGAACTCACTGAGAATTGCAACCACTTTCATCGAACCAGACATTGATGCATTAGTTTCACAAAAACAAGGTCAAATATCCCACTAGTTTTATGTTGCCCTCTTTTTAAAAATTTTATAATAAAAAATATTTAAAAAATAAATGAGGTTTTATTACTTATATACATTAACTACTGTATATTATATATTTTATGTGTGGCCCAAGACAATTCCTCTTCACTCAATGTGGCCCAGGGAAGCCAAAAGGTTGGACACCCATGCTATACACCTTTCATTTCGGTCAGTTGTCTAAAAGTTGAATGTGGAAGGAGGTGTTAATTTCTACCTTTCACTGCAAAAAGTCATTAACTTTGATGCAGACTGTCACAAGATCCAAAGCCAAATTGTTTATTTACTTCTATCCCTCCAGGCTATTTTGAGAATTGTCCTGATTCTTTCTATCAGCTGCAGCAGAGGCAGGATTGATCTTGAGCTGAGATGTGCCTTAGGGTAGAAATGGAATTGCCCATGGCACATAAAGCTATGGCATGGTTCCACAGCCAACAGAAGGAGGGACAAAAAAGTGTTTCCTAAAGCTACAAAATGCAATATTTTGAATTATTCTGCATGCACGCAATAATTATCATGGCTACCGGGTACAAATGTGTGAATTATCAAAGGAAAAAAATCATATGAAGAGGAAGATTAAAGGAAAAAAAGTACAAAGGGAAGATACTGATTGAATTTTAAAAAAAAACATGCAAGAATGTTAATTTTATTTTCTTTGGTTTCTACTTCATGGCATCCCTCTTTCAAAATGATTGATTTAAATAACATACTGAAATGTGCAACTCTAGAAGCTGTCCCATTGAACTGCCAAAGGAAATCCAGGGGTTGTCAAGCCACACTTCTGCAGTACACACACACACACACACACACACACACACACACACACACACAAACAACAAGAAGTCTTTTCTTCTGTACAGCTGAAAAGGGTTATTAAATGTGCAGTTGTAATAGAAGGAGTGCAGAGCTGTGCATTTTAAGGTTCCAGGCTCAAGACCTCAATCCATGGGTGTCTGAAGCAGGGAGCAAAGGAGGGCAGGTGATTTTTTTAAAATTTTTATCCCACCTTTATTATTTTTATAAATAACTCAAGGCGGCGAACATTTATTTTATTTTATTTATTTATTGTGATATTTATACCCCGCCTATCCCCTCCCTAATGGAGGACTCTAGGCGGCTTACAACCATATATATACATCAATTATACAATTCACCATTTAACCGCGCGTGAGGGGAGGGGGTAAGGGAACCGACTCTTTCAGGCTCTGGACTACAATTCCCAGGATGCCTTGAGCTGGCTGCTGACGTCCTGTAGCTGTTGCATCTGGGTCTGTTGTCACCACCGCCATTCGATCTTCCTCCGATCCTCTCCTCCGGTGGTACCGGCTTCCCGACAGGATGCCAGCAAATTAGCCCACTTAAGGTGGTACCCATTTATCTACTTGCAAAGCTTTCGAACTGTTGGGTTGACAGGAGCTGGGACTAGCAACGAGAGCTCACCTCGTTGCGCGGGGTTCGAACTGCCGACCTTCTGATCGGCAGCCTACAGCTTCAGCAGTTTAACCTGCTGAGCCACCGCGTCCCTTTTATCCCACCTTTATTATTTTTATAAATAACTCAAGGCAGCGAACATTTATTTTATTTTATTTATTTATTGTGATATTTATACCCCGCCTATCTCCTCCCTAATGGAGGACTCTAGGCGGCTTACAACTATATATATACATCAATTATACAATTCACCATTTAACCGCGTGTGAGGGGAGGGGGTAAGGGAACCGACTCTTTCAGGCTCTGAACATACCTAATACTCCTTCCTCCTCCTCTTTTCCCCACAACAACCACCCTGTGAGGTGAGTTGGGCTGAGAGAGAGTGACTGGCCCAAGGTCACCCAGCCGGCTTTCATGCCTAAGGCGGGACTAGAACTCTCAGTCTCCTGGTTTCCCATTGGCTCCTTCCTAGGGCTGAGAGACACGGACTGGCCCAAGGTCACCCAGCTGGCTTTCATGCCTCAGGCAGAACTAGAACTCTCAGTCTCCTGGTTTCTAGCCCAGCACTTTAACCACTAGACCAGGGTTTTCCAAACTTTTCCCGTTGGCGACACACCACCGGTGGTGTGCAAAAACCTGGAAGCGCGGCGGTGGCGGTGCTTCTGGGTTTTCGCGTGCTGCTGCCGCAACAGCGCTTTTGGGTTTTCGTGCACAGGGGCGTTGGCGTCCTGGTGTGTCGTGCTAAAACCTGGAAGCGCTGATGGCCCGCTGTCGCGTGCACTGCCACGTGCAGCGGCACGCAATCAGCGCTTCTGGGTTTTTTCGCGACACATCTGGGCCCCGCAGGTGACACAGTACTTTGTCGCGACACACAGTTTGGAAAACTATGCACTAGACCATGTGTCATGATATTGTTGAGTTGGACTCTATTAAACCCCCCTTCTTATGAAATGTGTGTGTGTTCAGCAGAAAGTATGAACTGTGGATGCCATGGAAAATCTTAATTAGGGACAAATAGTTAATCTCTTCACAAGAAGGAAGTCTTGATTGCATCCACCACTGTTTATCTCTTCACACGAAGGAAATCTTGATTACATCCACCTTTGTCAATTTCACAAATCCTTGTGAGATAACCACCTAACACCAGACCTCTCCCCTCCTCTTACGTAAATTCCGGGATATTCATAATAAACTTGTGACATCTGTAAATTAAATTGTGATATCTGTAGAATCTTGACCTTTACACTATTGTTAAATCCTAAAAGACCTTATATCCTGTGTGATGTATGTGTTAAAGATCAGAAATGTATAAATGTGGATGTCTCGTTTTGTTCGGGGCTCTCCTTTTCAGAGGAGGTTGCCCCCTATTACTTGAGCTCAATTAAAAGGGTTATCCTATTTCTCATCTTGGTGTGATTTAATTCTGGGTTCTTCGTACCAAGTTAAAACGTGCTTGGACACGGGACCAACTTTGGGTCCAACAAAATCATCACACAAATGATGTACCATGACCAGTCAACAAAATCAAAGGAACAAGAATGGGAGAAACAAATCTGGAGAGGTAAGGACACTTGCAACTGGTCATTCTAATGCAGAAAGACCGCCGACTGACTGGCATTGTATGAAATGTGACAAAAAGGCTGAGATTCAGGTAAGAGCATTGGACTGGCCCAGTTTACAACTGCAGAAGAACGCAATGGAAGTACCGCAACTGTAAATATTTTGAATATTCCTTATTTTTTTAAAAAAAGGGGGGCAAAATAATGAGCTAAAATCAAGGCTGCAAATAGTGATGGACAGGAAGAAAAGTTTAAAATGCTGCTGGTTTTCTGTTTGTGAAGATTATTAGGATAGCCAGATGCAAAAGAGAATGGGACTCTTGCTTTATTAACAGTAATGTAGAAAATACGTGACCAACTGGGCTTCCCTCTTCTCTTGAATGGTTAGAAGCGTAGAAGTCCCCTTCTTTCTGGCATCTGGCTTTAAATGTGAAATTAATTTGAGACACCCCCCCCCAATGTAATCTAAAGAGGTACAACTCATTCTACCCTCTACCATTTAACACTTCATGGTGCTGTGTTTGTAAACCAGATCTGACATGTAATCTGGAGTTCGCATTTGATGTACCACCTTGTAGATGGAATAGTTTATGCTTCGCTGTGCAAAAAGCATTTGCTAAAATGCCACAACCCCATTTTAGTGGCATTTACATGCACATTTCCATAAGGGTCTTTAGCATTTTGGAAAATTCAGTTAACTCTTTTTGGCCTCTTAGTTTATATTTAAGAACCTCTGCTTTAAATCCTACTGTACCTTTGAGTCTACAACTCCTTCCTCCTGTTGTTTATTCGTTCAGTCGTTTCCGACTCTTCGTGACTTCATGGACCAGTCCACGCCAGAGCTTTCTGTCGGCCATCACCATCCCCAGCTCCCCAATGGTTGAGTCCGTCACCTCCAGAATACCATCCATCCATCTTGCCCTTGGTCGGCCCCTCTTCCTTTTGCCTTCCACTTTCCCTAGCATCAGCTTCTTCTCCAGGGTATCCTGTCTTCTCATTATGTGGCCAAAGTACTTCAGTTTTGCCTTTAATATCATTCCCTCAAGTGAGCAGTCTGGCTTGATTTCCTGGAGTATGGACTGGTTTGATCTTCTTGCAGTCCAAGGCACTCTCAGAATTTTCCTCCAACACCACAGTTCAAAAGCATCGATCTTCCTTCGCTCAGCCTTCCTTATGGTCCAGCTCTCGCAGCCATAGGTTACTACAGGGAATACCATTGCTTTAACTATGCGGACCTTTGTTGTCAGTGTGATGTCTCTGCTCTGAACTATTTTATCAAGATTTGCCATTGCTCTCCTCCCAAGAAGTAGACGTCTTCTGATTTCCTGGCTGCAGTCAGCGTCTGCAGTAATCTTTGCGCCTAGAAATACAAAGTCTGTCACTGCCTCCACTTTTTCTCCCTCTATTTGCCAGTCATCAATCAAGCTCGTTGCCATAATCTTGGTTTTTTTGAGGTTTAACTGCAACCCAGCTTTTGCACTTTCTTCTTTCACCTTCGTCATAAGGCTCCTCAACTCCTCTTCGCTTTCAGCCATCAAAGTGGTATCATCTGCATATCTGAGATTGTTAATGTTTCTTCCAGCGATTTTAACTCCAGCCTTGGATTCCTCAAGCCCAGCATGTCGCATGATGTGTTCTGCGTACAGGTTGAATAGGTAGGGTGAGAGTATACAACCCTGCCGTACTCCTTTCCCAATCTTAAACCAGTCCGTTGTTCCGTGCTCTGTTCTTACCGTTGCTACTTGGTCGTTATACAGATTCCTCAGGAGGCAGACAAGATGACTTGGTATCCCCATACCACCAAGAACTTGCCACAATTTGTTATGATCCACACAGTCAAAGGCTTTAGAATAGTCAATAAAACAGAAATAGATGTTTTTCTGAAATTCCCTGGCTTTCTCCATTATCCAGCGGATATTGGCAATTTGGTCTCTAGTTCCTCTGCCTTTTCTAAACCCAGCTTGTACATCTGGCAATTCTCGCTCCATGAATTGCTGGAGTCTACCTTGCAAGATCTTGAGCATTACCTTACTGGCATGTGAAATAAGTGCCACTGTTCGATAGTTTGAACATTCTTTAGTGCTTCCCTTTTTTGGTATGGGGATATAAGTTGATTTTTTCCAATCTGATGGCCATTCTTGTGTTTTCCAAATTTGCTGGCATATGGCATGCATCACCTTGACAGCATCATCTTGCAAGATTTTAAACAGTTCAGCTGGGATACCGTCGTCTCCTGCTGCCTTGTTATTAGCAATGCTTCTTAAGGCCCATTCAACCTCACTCTTCAGGATGTCTGGCTCTAACTCACTGACCACACCGTCAAAGCTATCTCCAATATTATTATCCTTCCTATACAGATCTTCCGTATATTCTTGCCACCTTTTCTTGATTTCTACTGCTTCTGTTAGGTCCTTACCATCTTTGTTTTTGATCATGCCCATTTTTGCCTGGAATTTACCTCCGATGTTTCTAATTTTCTGGAAGAGGTCTCTTGTCCTTCCTATTCTATTGTCTTCTTCCACTTCCGCACATTGCTTGTTTAAAAATAATCCCTTATCTCTTCTGGCTAACCTCTGGAATTTTGCATTTAATTGGGCATATCTCCCCCTATCACTGTTGCCTTTTGCTTTCCTTCTTTCTTGGGCTACTTCCAGTGTTTCAGCAGACAGCCATCTTGCCTTCTTGGTTTTCTTTTTCTTTGGGACGTTTTTTGTTGCCGCCTCCTGAACAATGTTGCGAACTTCTGTCCATAGTTCTTCTGGGACCCTATCTACTAAATCTAGTCCCTTAAATCTATTCTTCACCTCCACTGCATATTCCTTAGGAATATTAGTGAGCTCATATCTAACTGATCTGTGGGTCTTCCCTATTCTCTTTAGTCTGATTCTAAATTTTGCAATAAGAAGTTCGTGATCTGAACTACAGTCAGCTCCAGGTCTTGTTTTTACCAACTGTATAGATGTCCGCCACCTTTGGCTGCAAAGGATGTAGTCAATCTGATTTCGGTGTCGACCATCTGGTGAAGTCCATGTATAAAGTCGTCTTTTAGGTTGTTGGAAGAGAGTGTTTGTTATGCACAGTGAGTTGTCTTGGCAAAATTCTATCAGCCTATGTCCTGCTTCATTTTGTTCTCCCAGACCATGCTTGCCTGTAATTCCAGGTGTCGTCTGACTACCCACCTTAGCATTCCAGTCTCCTGTAATGAAAATAACATCTCTTTTTGGTGTATTATCTAGTAGGTGCTGCAGATCCTCATAGAACTGATCTACTTCTGCTTCTTCAGCATCTGTGGTTGGGGCGTATATTTGGATCACTGTGATGTTAAATGGTTTACCCTGAATTCGAATTGAGATCATTCTATCGTTTTTTGGATTGTATCCAAGCACTGCTTTAGCCACTTTATTATTAATTATGAAGGCTACTCCATTTCTTCTGTGGTCCTCTTGTCCACAGTAGTAGATCTGGTGGTCATCTGATGTGAAGTGGCCCATCCCAGTCCATTTCAGTTCACTGACACCTAAAATGTCTATATTTAATCTTGACATCTCACCAATAACCACATCCAATTTGCCCTGGCTCATAGATCTTACATTCCAGGTTCCTATGGTGTGTTGATCTTTAGAACATCGGATTCGTCGTTCACCACCAGCACCGTCGGCCGCTAGCCGTCCTTTCGGCTTTGAGCTAGCTGCGTCATCACATCTGGGGCTAGTTGAACGTATCCTCTGTTCCTCCCCAGTAGCATTTTGACCATCTTCCGACCTGGGAGTCCCATCTTCCGATGGTATACCGACATATCTTTGGTTGTACTGATCCATTTAGTTTTCATGGCAAGAATACTGGGGTGGGTTGCCATTACCTTCCCCAGGGATCGTATTTAGTCTGACCTCTCTGCCACGACCTTCCCGTCTTGGGTGTCCCTTCACGGTTTAGCTCATGGTGTCATTGAGGTGCTCAAGCTCCAGCACCACAACAAGGTAACGATCTCCTTTGCTGGAGTAGTCCTTCCTCCTAGTCCTACATTTTTACTTTGTTCATGTTAAGACACCTGTATCACTTCTAGCCTTTGATTACTAGAAAACACAAGACATGTTGTTTCCTACTTCAAATGTTGGGGTTTGTATATACCCAGGAATTTACAGATAGATAAATTATACTGGAGAGGCTTGATATCTAGGTGAGAGGGGAATTATTCTGCAAGTCATCCACTTAGCAGCCATTGTTGAAGGTATGATGTGGCAGTGATGACTCATACTACAGGTGCTGTGATTTAGTTGGGTGTGGCAGATGATGAGAGTGACCTATAATGTGATTGGTCAGTTTATGTATATAGGCAGAGAAGATCTGGTGTTCTTTCTTCTCGTTGCTGTTAAACTTCTCATCGCTGTATTCCATCTCGTTGCTGTATCATTTGTTACTGCTGTTGGATGTATTTTGGACTACGTATGTATATAAAGTAAATAGGCTATTTTATCTAATCTCTGCTTGAGTGTCTATTTACTGCATAGAACGTGGATCACTGGTGTCTTGGAAAAAGGAGCAGGCCGCCCCACGATGTGCACTCTGACATCAAAAATTAATAATAAGGGCATTTTTCATACCCTTTAATTGCTCAGAAGTGGGCAATATTTTTCTGTTGAGGGCCTCATTAGTGACAACCTGTTGTGAATAGCATAGTAGCTGAGACTGAAGAAAGAAGTGAGTGGGTATGCTTGTGTTAAAATCATGACAGCAGCATTGCCCCATAAGCTCTGCCCCTTTCAGAATGCATGTGATGTCACAATGCATGTGTCACGGGCTACAGCCAGGGTATCGTATTTCACACAGGCAGAGATAAGCTGGCAGCCAGGAACACTTCCCCGGCTGAGGAATGCTGCCGGCAATAAATCAACAGTTGTAGGAGCAGGCAAGAGAGAGAGTCAGAAGTCCATACCAGAAGATTCAAACGCCAGAGAGAGTCCAGTCCAGAGCCAAGTTCAAGGGTACGCACAAGCAGGTCCATGATATATCCAAGCTGAGTCAGGAGTCCAGAGAGTAGAATGCCAATAGTCCAACCGGGGTTCAAGGAAACAGGTAACAAGGTCCAGCAGAGGTTCGCGTAGGCATAAACTAGTTTGCTCCCTCAGAGGGTCCTGTGTGCCTGCTGCTTAATTTATGGTCCGCTCATGAGCTGCCAGCTGAATCCTGCAAAGACTCCAGCTCTGCTCTCCGGAGGTCTCTGGCAGCTAATCTTGCGCTCCGGTGTTTCTCCTTTAAGGCAAAGCGTGCACTCCTTCGGCGCTGCCTCTTTGGAGAGTCTGACGAGCTGCCAGGTGTGTGGGTCACGGGTAGCTGCTGAGCGGAGGGCGGGGGCAAACCCTCATCCCTGGCTTGTTCTTCTGCTGACTCAGCTGCAGCTGCCTCCTGACCATCCTGGCTCCCTGTTTCAGGGGCCATGCCTGCCTCGGGGGCTGCCTCTGGGTCAGTCCCCTGGAGGTCCCACAGGGGCAGCTCATCCTCTGACTCCTGGCTGAAGTCCTGGGGCAAGGGCTGAGGCTGAACCACGACAGCATGCACAAAAGGGGTGGGGCTTGTATTGCGACACTGCTTTCATCAGAATGACTGGTTTGACACCCCTGCCGTAGATGCAGCTTGAGTGGAGACAGTCAATGATGAATGTAACTCCCCATTCTCATTCTGACCCACTTCTTTTCCTATTTATAGGAGTCCTTGTTTAATGACCATTTGTTCAGCGTTACGATGACACTGAATGAATGGCAGTTATGGCCGGTCCTCGAAATTACGGTCGTTGCAGCACCCCCACGGTCACATGATTAAAATTTGGGCACTTGGAAGCCCACCCACATTTATCACCACAGGGTCAACTCCTCCCACCGCCTATCTCCCCCCATCTCTGCCCTTTTGGCCGCTCTGCAATCTGCCACCTACCCCTGCCCCAGTTGACCTTTGCCCTGTGATGCCACAGAGGCTTTGCAAATGGCCAGCAGCTGCCTTAGCTGGGCACACCTCACCAGCAGCGGGATGAAGAAGATGGCAGGGGGACAGGGGTAAGTGGCGGCAGTAGAGTGTAGGGCGGCCCAAAGGGCAGAGATGGGGAAAGATAGGCGGGGGGAGTTGAAGCAGAGGCGAGCACAGTGAGAAACACAAGGTCTTCACTTAACAAACAAATAAATAAATAAATAAACAAACAAACAAACGGTGCGGTCCTCACCTAATGACTGCAACCAGGACTACCAGAACTGCCATCACTAAGTGGTGCGGTCACATAATGTTTTACCTAATGACCGCTTTGCTTAGTGACAGAAATTCTGGTCCCAATTAGGGTTGTTAAGCAAGGACTACCTGTATGACACTTCCTCCCTCTCTCTCTCTCTCTCTCTCATTCTCTCTTCCCTCCAGCAACACAGAAGGAACTCTTGCTGAGACCCACATGTGACCCAAGGGCTGCAAATTATCCACCTTACTTTAATATATTCCATTATATTGCCTTTTCTGTATTTTAATGCAAAAGTGGTGATACAGTTTTAGGGCCATCCTTCACTTCAATAGGACATATATCCTGGTAAATTGTAGAGAACTGTAAGCAATAATAAATTTTGATAATAAAAAAATAAGCAATGCCTTTTTAAAACAATATGCCTAGTGTCTGTATCAAAGGCATCTCCAAACTACATTTATAACACACATTTAAACTAACATTACTGAAAAAATAATTCAAAGGGTAGGTGACTGGAAAGAGACACTGGAGGCTAACAATTGAAAAGGACCACACACACACTTCCCCAGCATTTAAGGGTAAAAGAAATCTCTGGGTTACTGAGAGGACTGTAAAAACCCTTCTGGATTGTATCTAGCCCCGTCTTCCTTAACCTGTTATTAGAGAACTTCAATTCCCATCATCTCCAGCCAATAGGAGAGTTAAAATCCCACATATCTGGAATGGAGAAAGCTGATCCATCCCATTATCTTATAACCCACAGTGGGCAAAGAAGTTGCATAACATGAAAGCAGTAGTTCTCTCTCACTTTTGATATTCCACAATACATTACTTCTTTTAAAAAATCCACATTTATTTATTAAAGGCGCTATGGACTTTGAAGAAGCACGAGTACAGGGCGAAAGGGAGAAAAGAGCTAAAAGGAAGGCACGTCAGGCAAACCCTCATCATGACCGTCTCCCACCCGGAAACCTATGCCCTCATTGTGGGAGGTTGTGCGGATCCAGAATTGGCCTTTACAGCCACTTACGGATCCACTGTTAAAATTTTACCCTTGGAAGACAATGTTACTCAGCTACGAGTGATCGCCAATGAATAATGAATAAACAGCTTCAGTCAAGGCTACTCTAAGTAGTGTACAAAAGCAATATTCACTGCCAGTGCAATGCTAACAGTAACATACAATAATATACAGCAACAGAAATGCAATATAAAAATATGATAAAAATTATAATTAAGATAATATTCAGGGTAGTGAGGCTTTACAGCATTCAAGTCTCAAAGACTTTCCAGAACAACCATGTTTTTGTAAGCTTCTGGGAGGCAGGACAAGATGTTCCCCAAGATAATGTTATCATTATCTTATTTATTTCATTTAAATGTCATTCTTTCTCTAAGACAGCTTACATGGTAGGGGTAGGTGTCTTCTATCGTTTTATTCTAACAACCACCTTGTGATAGAGGTTAGACTGAGTACCTTATCCAAAATCACCCACTGAGCTCCGACACAGAAAGATGATTTCAATATGAACTTCCCTGGACAAGGTCTGGTACCTTGTCACAACAACACATTAGTTCTCAGAGGTAATAGCCAAGACTGGCTGCAGCAGGATGGGTCCCTAACCCCTAACACTGAACAGATAAAAGCTTTTTATCTCTTCTCACAAATTAGCTTCCCCCCCCTCCTCCAACATCTGATACATCCAAGAGGCTTAAAAAAAATGGAAGCAGCAGCATAATTACTGGAATTTCTAACATTTATCTATTCAGATGTTTTACTTTACCAATATAGTATAATAATTGCTCTATTGGAAATTAATTCACTTTTCTTTTCTAACCCCTTACCTTCACGGGAAAACTTTCCTGCCCAAATCCATCTAGTCGTTCCACTTCCCTGATGTAAAGCAATTCTGCTTCTGCTGCAGAAAGGGTGCTGTAAATAAAATTAACAAAAATATCATACAGGATTATTGAGAAGGCCAAAGATTTTAATGTTTGTTTGTTTGTTTGTTTGTTTGTTTGTTTAATATACCGCCCATCTCACTATAAAAGTGACTCTGGGCATCAGCGTCAAACATCTTCTTTGCTTGGATTTATTTATTTAATCAATTGACGTGGCTGCTCATCTTGCAAGGGTGACTGTGGCCAGCTAATACTAAAAAAATACCCTCTCATAATATAAAAAGAAGAGAATAAGAAACACATAATAGCTACTGAGGACAATACAATAATTATCCAATTATACTGAATAACTACAATATTCATGTGTCTTCTGTCCATCAGCTAATCCAAATACTGTAAACAGAAGCTAAATATGAACAAAAGCAAAGGAGATATTATAATGGTGCAGATGCATGCCACCCAGTTCCTAGATGTCATTGGGTTAACTTCTATTTCTGATTAAGCTAGAGAGGTATTTCAGTGTAGTATCTGCCATGCATTCAGCAAACAGCTATAGGCAGTCTACCACTTCTTAACCCCAACACCCCATCAATAATACAAAGACAAAAATATGGACCTCTCTTATAATCAGTGGAGTGTTTTCATGAAAATTGACAAAGTTCAGAAATATTCAGCAAAAACAGTGCCCTCATATCACAGCAAAATTAATAAATGTTTGCCCCAAAGTGGCCAAACAAATGACTTTGAGAAACCTACAGGAAGGGCATCAGAGAAACTGTGTGCCCTCACTGTTTGTCCCCTGAATCTTTAACAAGTTTCATTTAACTAACATGACCGACATGGGAACAGACATTCTTTTCCTGAGATATGGAGTTCCATGCAATATAAAGCTACTGCACAAATTAGAAAAATAGCTTATAAGAAATAGTCTATCAGCTGAATAGTGATTACTTATAAAGGACAACAAAGACACACAGGTTTTGCATATTGACAACAATGTACATATTAATAGTTTGGAGACCAAACCTATGATGTTTGTGTTCCTGGACTACTTTCTGAATCAATTCCTCCAAAATTGCTTCATTTTGAATCAAATCCTGAAAAATAAATTAATAACAAAGAACTATGTTTATCGTGAATAAATAATGGAATTAAAAGAATCAAGCCTTTAATTTGCTTTTATTTATTTATTTATTTAGTCAGCTTGTATGCCACCTCAATCACAGAGTGATTCTACGTAAGTGGGGTTAAAATATCAAGAAAATAATAGTTAAAAACAAAAACAAAAAGTCACTAAAAGAGTACACGGTGCACATTGGAGAAGATAACCACACATACTACAAAATAATAGAGCAGAGCCCTCTATCCTATCCAGCTCTCTATCCTATCTTTACAGAAGCCCAACAGAGTCAGGACCATAATTGATCTCAGGGAGCACACTGTTTGACAGGGCTGCTACAGAGAAGGCAACTCCCTAGGGGGAGTTGGGCGGTGATAAATCCGATCAATCAATCAATCAATCAATGTCTCCTAGGACCCACAAGGTTAAAGTGCTTTACAGCTGGGACCTGCCACACCAATTCTTCCAGACCTTATCAACTGGACAGAAACAACAGGACAAAGGCAGTCCTGTACCTAACCAGGACCTAAGCCATAAAGGGCTTTATAGGTGACAACGAACACCCAAAATTGCACCCAGCAGCCCACCAGTAGTCAACGCAGCTCATAGAGCAGTGGTATTACGTGGACAAAATGAGAAAGGAGAATAACTGCTCATGCAGCTGCGTTTTGAACCGGTTGTAGTTTCCAAGTAGTCTTCAAGGACAGTCCCATGTGGGGCACATTGCAATAGTCCAAGCAAGAGGTGACTAGGGCACAAGTGACTGTGAGAAAGACCTCTAAATCTCGGAAGGGATGTAATTGGCACACAAGATGGATCTGTGCAAAAGCCCTCCTGGTCTGGCTGCCGCCACCTCCTCACTGAGCAGGAGCTAGGAGTCCAGGAGGACCACCAATTTACCAATTTACTTAAGAGTTCTGCCTGGGGCAGTTTCATCTCATCAAAAATTAAAGATGGTAAACAGCTATGATTAGCAGGCCCTTAAAATGAAAGCCGCTCTGTTTTGTTAAGATTAAGCCCAGCAGCCTCTTGTAGATGTTGAACAGGAGCGGTGGGTATGGCAATCTTTTATGAAGATAAAGTACATCTTCATTTCTGTGATGGAACAAAGAGCTTCGGGTATTAAGGAAACTTTACTGCAATCAATGATTGGTTTGTGCAGCAAGGATAGCTGTCTTTCATTGGCCCCCAAGAAACAAAGATGACTAAAAGTTACATTCTCTAATACAAAGTTACATTAAACCAAACATTCTAATGAGTCAGGATCAGTATGGGAATGACAGAAGAGTGAAGAAAGTCCAGGAAGCAGGCCTTCTCTGCAGTGGCTCCCACCCTCTGGAATACTCTGCCCCCAGAGGTGAGACAGGCCGCATCGCTCCTGACCTTCCGGAAGAACCTGAAGACTTGGCTCTGCCGTCTCACCTGGGGCAGGTAGGGGAGTAGTTATTCTTGGGGGTGGCTGGCGCCTTAGAGCTCTCCTCACTGAATTAGATCTTTTATGGCCACTTGGATTTTATATTTATTTTTACTTTTATATTTATATTTGGTAATTTTGTATTTATATTTTAGATGTTGTCTGTAGCTTGAATCATGTCAACTGGATTTCTATTTTCTCAGTGGAAACGTTTCGCTCCTTATCCAAGGAGCTTCTTCAGTCTGAGCAAAGTTTGTAAGGGAATCCTAAATATGTTTCTAGGTAGCTGTGTGACCTTACACCTGGGGTCATGGTTATATTGAGATGTTATTTTAATATAACCATGACCCCAGGTGTAAGGTCACACAGCTACCTAGAAACATATTTAGGATTCCCTTACCAACTTTGCTCAGACTGAAGAAGCTCCTTGGATAAGGAGCGAAACGTTTCCACTGAGAAAATAGAAATCCAGTTGACATGATTCAAGCTACAGACAATTCCACCTGGATGACTGAGAACCTTCATAGACATATTTTAGATGTTATTTATGCTTACTGTTTTAATGTGCTTGTTGTTGTAAACCGCCCAGAGTCCCTCTTTTTGGGGGAGATGGGCGGCAGCAAAATTTGAAAAATAAATAAATAAATAAATATGCTGTAAAGTTAGGAGAGGAAAAATTTAAACGGTTCGAACAGGCCTACAAACTGAACAATCGTGAACTGTATCACTTCACTGCAAGGGGCATAAAGCTCTTCCTTGTACAAAGTCCTGAAGATAACTCATCTTTCTTATCAACTTTTTAAGCATACCAAGAGAAAATCTCCCACCCCACAAATAGGAAAGTAAGGCACCTTAAGTTTAGCCATAAATTTGGAAGCCATCTGGCTTTAAATACCTACATATTAACTTTAGCCCAAAACAATCTCTAAAGCAGTGTTTTTCAAACTTGGAAACTGCTATCCCAAGGCATTAACCATTTTACGGGGAAAACAGGAAATTGCTTTATGTCCACTCAGACAATTAGTCCAATAAATTCAGTAGATCTGTACCAGTCTTCTCCAACCTGGCATGCTCTAGTATGACTAGGAATCCTGGAAGATGTAGTCCTAACCATCCAAAATATACCAGGTTGCGGAATGCTAATTTGCAGTTCTCCAGGATTTTGAAGAGGGTCTTTCTCAGCTGTACTTGGAGAGGCCAGGGAATGGACCTAGAAACTGTTCTCACTTGCCAGGTTATAAAAATTCCTCCTGAGCATAGAAATAATTTGTTTCTAAAACTAACTATATCCTATCTGTAGCTTGAATCATGTCAACTGGATTTCTATTTTCTTAGTGGAAACGTTTCACTCCTTATCCAAGGAGCTTCTTCAGTCTGAGTAAAGTTAGTAAGGGAATCCTTAAATATGTTTCTAGGCTGGTGATGTTGGGAGTTGGGAGTAGGCTGGTGATGTTGGGAGTGATGTTTCCATCACTCCCAAGCAAGTTCCGGTTGTGGAGCTCATTACAGCCACAGAATCTGCCATCCACAACAACCACCTACCTTTTGAAGAAGCAGAACAACTCCGGGTTAAAATATCTGCAGCTCTGTCCAGTGCTCAACCTCCTCCCCCCAACCTTACCGTCCAAGAGAGGAGAGCCCTGACAGCCCTCAGCAAAGATGAAACCATCACCATTTTACCTGCTGACAAAGGAAGATGTACAGTGGTTCTAAACACTGCAGACTACCACAATAAAATTACCTCACTTTTGGAGGATCACCATACATATGAAAAACTGAAAAGAGACCCCACCAACAATTACAAGAAAAAGGCAATAGACAGTTTGAAACAATTGGAACATGATGGCTCCATCGATAGGATTACCTACCACCGTCTGTATCCTGGAGAAGCCATCCCCTGCATCTACGGACTTCCTAAGATCCACAAGGAAGGAACACCTCTCCGACCCATAGTCAGCAGCATCAATTCGGTAACATACAACATTGCCAAACACCTCTCTACCATACTAGCACCTCTAGTTGGACACTCTGAACACCACATCCATAATTCGGAAGAATTTGTTTCCAAAGCAAAGATCCTGAAACTGGATACAGATGAAACTATGGTCTCCTTTGATGTGTCCTCCCTTTTCACCAGCATCCCCACCACTCATGCTCTATCCGCTGTCAAGAAGAGACTAGAAGAGGACAGCACCCTGGAAAGGAGAAGCCATCTCAACCCAAACCAGATCTGCCATCTTCTGGACCTGTGTCTTAACACCACTTATTTCACATACAGAGGTGACTTTTACAGACAAAAACACGGCTGTGCCATGGGTTCTCCTGTGTCACCCATTGTGGCCAATTTATACATGGAAGAAGTGGAGAAGAAAGCACTCAACACATTCCAGGGAACGGTGCCCACCCACTGGTTTAGGTATGTGGATGACACCTGGGTCAAAATCAAGGCCCAGGAAGTACAGGCCTTCACGGACCATATAAACACTATAGATGCCAACATTAGCTTCACCAGAGAAGACACCAAGGACAACAGACTGGCATTCCTAGACTGTGAAGTCCTCATTGGGACCGGTGGCAAGCTAGAAATAGGGATCTACAGGAAACCCACACACACAGATCAATACCTGATGTTTGACTCCCACCATCCACTGCAGCACAAACTAGGAGTCATCAGGACATTGTCACACAGAGCAGAAACCATCCCCACCTCCATGGATTCCAAAAAGAATGAAAAGCAGCATCTGAGAACAGCTCTGCAGGCCTGTGGATATCCAAATTGGGCCTTCACTAAATCTAAGTCTACCAGACCTAAAACAGCGACAGATAGGGCTGAGACTCAGAGTAAACGGAAGAACCTGGTCATTCCTTACATGGCTGGCGTGTCTGAAAAGATAAAACGGATATTTGGCAAACACCACATACCTGTATATTTCAAACCCACCAACACACTGAGACAGAGGCTTGTACACCCCAAAGATCAAACTCCAAAACACAAGGAAAGCAATGTAGTGTATGCAATCCAGTGCAGTGAGGAGTGCTCTGAACTCTACATTGGAGAAACCAAACAACCTTTGTACAGGAGGATGGCCCAACACAGGAGAAGTAACACCACAGGACCAGAGTCAGCAGTTTATCTTCATCTAAAGGAAAAAGGACACTCATTTGAGGACATTAATGTTCACATTTTAGACAGAGAAGATAGGTGGTTTGAGAGAGGGGTCAAGGAATCCATTCATGCCAACTTGGAAAATCCTTCCTTGAATAGAGGTGGGGGCCTCAGGCATAACCTTTCCCCTATCTTCCTTCCTGCTTTGTCTTCTGTGCCTAGGAAGATTAAGACCATTTCACAAGCTCAACAGCAGCAGGGTAATCTTAACGATCCTCCTTTAGATGATAAAGGGACTTAGAAACAAACATCTCAAAATAACCATGACCTAGCCCCAGGTGCAAGGTCACACAGCCAGCCTAGAAACATATTTAAGGATTCCCTTACTAACTTTACTCAGACTGAAGAAGCTCCTTGGATAAGGAGTGAAACGTTTCCACTAAGAAAATAGAAATCCAGTTGACATGATTCAAGCTACAGACAATTCCACCTGGATGACTGAGAACCTTCATAGACATATTGCCATACATTTTGGGGATGAAACCCTGAAGTTGGTAAGGAAATTCGAGAAGACAGCAAGAAAGGTGGCAGACTATAGAAACCACCTACGTTTTAACCTCAGATGCAGACAACAGAGACTCATCCCGACAAGCCTACGCCTGCAATCTACAGTTAAGGGTCACAGAGCAGATCAGATCCTGCAGCAGGCACAAAGACATCTTCTAAATGAAAGAATAAGGCAAGTCCACTTCACCATTGATGCCCTGCAATACAATTTTGAAAACCTTCACCAGGAACTCACAGCCACCCTTCCTGACCCAATCCTGGATAGAGTTATTCAGCTTGGCAATAAAGTACAGCTGGCCCAGCATCACAAGACAAAGGAGAGGCAAACTAAGAAATTTGACATTCTTCTTTCTCGCAGCAAGCAGAAACAAGGAACTGGAGAAACCGCTGGGAGGAACAACAACAACAGGACCACAGAGGACAAAAAGAACATGTGGGTGAAAAATCTCTCAGACAGAGAACTTACCCAACCAGAGAGAGATGTCCTAGCCAAAGGTCTTAATTTTGCCATCACTCCCAAGCAAGTTCCGGTTGTGGAGCTCATTACAGCCACAGAATCTGCCATCCACAACAACCACCTACCTTTTGAAGAAGCAGAACAACTCCGGGTTAAAATATCTGCAGCTCTGTCCAGTGCTCAACCTCCTCCCCCCAACCTTACCGTCCAAGAGAGGAGAGCCCTGACAGCCCTCAGCAAAGATGAAACCATCACCATTTTACCTGCTGACAAAGGAAGATGTACAGTGGTTCTAAACACTGCAGACTACCACAATAAAATTACCTCACTTTTGGAGGATCACCATACATATGAAAAACTGAAAAGAGACCCCACCAACAATTACAAGAAAAAGGCAATAGACAGTTTGAAACAATTGGAACATGATGGCTCCATCGATAGGATTACCTACCACCGTCTGTATCCTGGAGAAGCCATCCCCTGCATCTACGGACTTCCTAAGATCCACAAGGAAGGAACACCTCTCCGACCCATAGTCAGCAGCATCAATTCGGTAACATACAACATTGCCAAACACCTCTCTACCATACTAGCACCTCTAGTTGGACACTCTGAACACCACATCCATAATTCGGAAGAATTTGTTTCCAAAGCAAAGATCCTGAAACTGGATACAGATGAAACTATGGTCTCCTTTGATGTGTCCTCCCTTTTCACCAGCATCCCCACCACTCATGCTCTATCCGCTGTCAGGAAGAGACTAGAAGAGGACAGCACCCTGGAAAGGAGAAGCCATCTCAACCCAAACCAGATCTGCCATCTTCTGGACCTGTGTCTTAACACCACTTATTTCACATACAGAGGTGACTTTTACAGACAAAAACACGGCTGTGCCATGGGTTCTCCTGTGTCACCCATTGTGGCCAATTTATACATGGAAGAAGTGGAGAAGAAAGCACTCAACACATTCCAGGGAACGGTGCCCACCCACTGGTTTAGGTATGTGGATGACACCTGGGTCAAAATCAAGGCCCAGGAAGTACAGGCCTTCACGGACCATATAAACACTATAGATGCCAACATTAGCTTCACCAGAGAAGACACCAAGGACAACAGACTGGCATTCCTAGACTGTGAAGTCCTCATTGGGACCGGTGGCAAGCTAGAAATAGGGATCTACAGGAAACCCACACACACAGATCAATACCTGATGTTTGACTCCCACCATCCACTGCAGCACAAACTAGGAGTCATCAGGACATTGTCACACAGAGCAGAAACCATCCCCACCTCCATGGATTCCAAAAAGAATGAAAAGCAGCATCTGAGAACAGCTCTGCAGGCCTGTGGATATCCAAATTGGGCCTTCACTAAATCTAAGTCTACCAGACCTAAAACAGCGACAGATAGGGCTGAGACTCAGAGTAAACGGAAGAACCTGGTCATTCCTTACATGGCTGGCGTGTCTGAAAAGATAAAACGGATATTTGGCAAACACCACATACCTGTATATTTCAAACCCACCAACACACTGAGACAGAGGCTTGTACACCCCAAAGATCAAACTCCAAAACACAAGGAAAGCAATGTAGTGTATGCAATCCAGTGCAGTGAGGAGTGCTCTGAACTCTACATTGGAGAAACCAAACAACCTTTGTACAGGAGGATGGCCCAACACAGGAGAAGTAACACCACAGGACCAGAGTCAGCAGTTTATCTTCATCTAAAGGAAAAAGGACACTCATTTGAGGACATTAATGTTCACATTTTAGACAGAGAAGATAGGTGGTTTGAGAGAGGGGTCAAGGAATCCATTCATGCCAACTTGGAAAATCCTTCCTTGAATAGAGGTGGGGGCCTCAGGCATAACCTTTCCCCTATCTTCCTTCCTGCTTTGTCTTCTGTGCCTAGGAAGATTAAGACCATTTCACAAGCTCAACAGCAGCAGGGTAATCTTAACGATCCTCCTTTAGATGATAAAGGGACTTAGAAACAAACATCTCAAAATAACCATGACCTAGCCCCAGGTGCAAGGTCACACAGCCAGCCTAGAAACATATTTAAGGATTCCCTTACTAACTTTACTCAGACTGAAGAAGCTCCTTGGATAAGGAGTGAAACGTTTCCACTAAGAAAATAGAAATCCAGTTGACATGATTCAAGCTACAGACAATTCCACCTGGATGACTGAGAACCTTCATAGACATAACTATATCCTATAGCAAAAAAGCACAGAAAATTAGAATAGCTTATTAATACTGAAAAATAAAATACTAGAACTTTCAAGGTGGAAAAAAAAGGAGAATATGAAAGATTAATTCCTTTTTTTACTTGCTGTCCACTTAGGACAGCTTAGTGTTATGGGATCAAGAGTATTGCAACCCATGTTATTTGAAGGGTGTCATACATATAATACATACATGTTTGTAATCTCATCACTAAGAAACATACACCTAGTTTTTAAACAAGGTCTACGTATGCCATATGTAAAATCACTGGCTGGAATGAATGATACAAATGGAATCTACACAACTTACTTTCTTTCTTTCTTTCTTTCTTTCTTTCTTTCTTTCTTTCTTTCTTTCTTTCTTTCTTTCTTTCTTTCTTTCTTTCTCAGTAGCTTTTTTAGTAATTACTGTAGTTGGAATGCCCCACGGGTGTGTATTTATACTTGAACCAAAATGCCTGACTTCTTGTTCACGGGGGCCTCCCCGTAATATTTGTTCCTGACACTGAAAAATGTGAAAGAGTGCTAATGAAAAATGGCATTGTACGTGCCTGTACACAGCTAGACACCTGTGAGGCGTTCTGTGTACATAACTTCGTTCTTTTCACTGCTGAAGAAATGTTGTTTCACACAGACTGAAGCAGCGCAAAATCAGCACAATACAATGGAAGCAAATCTCACCAGCATTCAAACACACTGTAATATTGTGCCCACTCAGCGGACTTGCTACTAATTAAAGGTAAAGGTACCCCCCGCACATTTGTGCAGTCGTGTCCGACTCTAGGGGCCGGTGCTCATCTCCGTTTGTTAGCCGAAGAGCCAGCGTTGTCCGAAGACGCTTCTGCGGTCATGTGGCCGGCATGATGCGCGCGGAACGCTGTTACCTACCCACCGAAGTGGTACCTATTAATCTACTGGCATTTGCATGTTTTCGAATTGCTAGGTTGGCAAGAGCTGGAGCTAGTGCGGGAGCTCACTCCGCACGCAGGGCTAGGGATTCGAACCTCCGAACTTGCAATCTTCCGATCGACAAGCCTGGCGTCTTACCCACTGAGCCACCACGCCCCATTTTTTATACTAATTACTAATTAATTAATTACATTACTTAATTAATTAATAATTAATTAATTAATTAATTAATAATTAATTACATACTAATTAATTAACTAAAATAGTCCTTTTTTTAAAATCCGTTCAATTGTGTCCGATTCTCAGAGACTGCCTGGACAAGTCCCTATAGTTTTTTGGCAAGGTTTTTCAGAAGTGGTTTGCCATTGCCTCCTTCCTAAGGCTGAGAGAAAGTGACTGGCCCAAGGTCACCCAGCTGGCTTTGTGCCTAGGGTGGGACTAGAACTCATGGTCTCCTGGTTTCTAGCCAGATGCCTTAACCACTATATCAAACTGGCTCTCAAAATAGTCTTTATAGATATTTAATTTACTGTGGAGTCCTTGGTGCTCTCTGAGCCTTGTTGTTTTCTTGCAGACGTTTCACTGCCAGGCTAGGCAACATCTTCAGTGCGAAAAGGGAGTGGGACTTGCTCTCTGTTTATATACCATGGCTTGTCCTGCTTGTGTTGAGTACAACACCTCCACCAACACAAGCAGGAGAAGCCATAGTATATAAACAGAGAGCAAGTCCTACTCCCTTTTCCCACTGAAGATGTTGCCTAGTCTGGCAATGAAACGTCTGCAAGAAAACAAGGCTCAGAGAGCACCAAGGACTCCACAGTTCAACCCTGAGCTACAAATATTCTCTTCAATTGATATTTAATTTACTACAGTGGATGAATGTTGCTAAAGAACAAGGCTAGCTAAAGCTACTGATAGAGCAGGCTAGATTAGCTACTTGATTAACTGTCAGCATGTACAAACAGCATCATTTTAGCTTCAGAAGATACCCATGAGTTTGCTGACATTGAGAGATTTACTTCAAATACTAGATGTGATAGACTGATCACATCCACCTTGGGCCAGTCACTTTCTCTCAGCCCTAGGAAGGAGGCAATGGCAAACCACTTCTGAAAATCTTGCCAAGAAAACTGCAGGGACTTGTCCAGGCAGTCTCCGAGAATCGGACACGATTGAATGGAAATATACACACACAGGCCCATGTTAAAGGCTAATATTCAGGTTTTGGCACCCACCCATTGCATAACAAGCAAGTCCCCCCCCTTTTTTTTTTTTTAGATTCACAACCATTCTACAAAGTATATTCCATATCCCTCTGAACTTCTCTGGAGGTAGACACTATTTCAACGAATTGTGTTAAGAAGTATCTTAAGGGAAATGGTAGATTCCTTTCAGAGGAATGTTTACCCACTCTTATTTTTCATCTCTTACAAACAGTTCTCTGAAGGGTGAGCTCTACATTTCAAAGAAGGGCTGTTTATTATCATTGGTGTAAATGATTGACTTGAAATTACTGATAGCTGCTATGAGGTAGGCAGCTTTGTAGGCCTGGGGCAAGGGATACATTTCTGTAGTGTTTTTTTTGTTTTGTTTTATATTAGAAAAACAATAGCCCAAACTCTGACCAAGCAACAATACTGAAATATAATGCATATCCATGTAGATGTATACTGCAATTTCCATGCAGTTTTTTTTTTCATGCAGGCTATGCAGTGGCTCACTTTCACCTTTGTCTTGATGGCTAACTACACTTTATTGCTTACAGCAAAGTATACAGCTATGCATTTTTGGCTCTGAAATTATTTTTATGGAAATAGGAATGATTTTGGCAAAGAGATAGCAGTACTCAAAGCTAAGAGGATTGACTTTCCATTTCCAGCCATGATCCTGGAAACACTCTCTGTGCTTGCACAGCTACAAACAACAACAGAAATGTCCCTGTTGCCAATCATGATTGCTTTTTTAAAAACAAATGAATACCCATAGACATGCAGGGAGATTTTCAAGTAGGGGCATAATTATAATGGATTAGACTTTTAATTAATTTAATTCTTCCTCCCCCTGCTTTTAATTCATTTAAGAAAGAAACGGCTCCAGCGGTACCTCAGTGCTGGCTGAGAAGTCTTGAGAATTGCAAACCTTAACACTCCTGGTGGGCACAAGTCAGGGAAGGCTATTATAATGTTAAGAGCAGAAGGTGGCATACATAGCATTACCTACACCTATTACAACAGCTCTGTGAGATAGGCAGGCTCAGAGAGAGTGACTGGCCCAGAGTCACCAAGTGAATTTCTGTAAGTAACAGTGGATTAGAATCTGGGTCTCCCCAGTACTAGTCCAGCACACCTTAACCACCATACCACACTGGCTCTCAGTTTATAATCCACCTTTCCTCCAGGACCTCAAGGAAGCATACATAATTCTTCCTCTTCCCAGTGACTATGAACCAAGTCACCCAGCTAATTGACACAGGTATGGGTAGTCTTCAACCACTTCATCACTGCACTACACTGCCTCCCTCAATATGAAAACTCAGATTCCTTCATTTGCACCAAATTTAAACTTAATCTGATTTCTAATCTCTGTTATGTGTAGCATTACTTAATGTTCTATGTAGCATAACTTTCTCCAAAAGAGATTAAAGCACCTATGTAAAGTAAATATCAAGTAATCTTGGGTGGAGGCATTACTGATACCATTTCATGAAGAAAGGACAACTGGAAGGATGAAAGTTTATGAAACTATCCTTGAAATAGAAAGGGATGGCTTGGGACTGGAATACTTTCTTGCCTTTTCCACCCACTTTTGACCCACCTCATTTAAATATCTCAGAAGAACCTGCTTGTGATCCTGCCCTTTTGTGAGGTAAGGTGGGGTGGACGGTCACAGGCATGCCTTCTCTCCAGAAATCTGATCTGCCCCCACTTTCTATAAGTTATTAAAAATAGAGTTACTTGGACAACCTTGGAGGGATAAGTTGTGCCATCTGATTGCGTAATGGTGTGACACTGTTTTTAATCTTTTTACTGTGGATATTTTATTCTATTTTTATCCGTGTATGCAAACTGCTAACTGCAGTCTCTTTTGACTGCAGTAGAATACAAATTCAAAAAATAAATACATGAAGAGGAGATGGGGGAGAAGATGGGGAGTTAACTCACCATAGGAAATAAAACATACTGCCGGAGATCATGAGATTCAAAATGAGGGTAGTCTCCAAAGCCAACTGAATGGGAAAATGAAAGAAATAGAAATGAGAAACTAATTGTTTCAACTTTTACTGCTTATGAAACTCTCCTTCTTAAAAAGTTCTTCAAAGGCTTAACATGGGGGAAGCAGGGGTGTTCAATATTCAGGCCAAAATCCTTGAATATAAAGAAAGAAAACTATTTATCTCACCTAAAAGAATGGTCATGAGATCATAGGGCTTGTATTCATCTTTTTCTTGAAGTGGGATTAGATTGTTCAAATGGACGGGGGGGGGGGGGACAAAAGTTCATACTTGAATTCCTTCCTATCCACATTTTACACTATTAATATATAAGAGTTATGGGGATTCCTTTTCATATTTTACACTATTCCTATGTAAGATCTACGGGAATGCTGCTCATACTGCCTTCTTCTAGGAAAGTGAGTAGGGGTAGAAAATAAAATTCGGACTACAAAATTGTTTTCCCACTCATATCAACCAGTGTCTATATTTTTTGGAATATATGCAGGTCTTTTCCCCCCTCTTTTGAGAAAACAATGTAGGAATTTGAATTTCAGATTCTGTATATCCCGATTGTCTTTTCAGATCAGGCATTTTTATGACTCCGGTCTATACAAGAAATCAAAATAATTTAATTCAGCCCATTACAACTTGTGGCTAGCCACCCAGATAATCCTCATATTTTCAGGCCAAGCAAAGCAGCAAAATCAGAAAAAAAACAAAATATAACAAAAATATTGGGATTATTTTGTTTCTAGTGGGCTTCTATACATGGTTAGTCAACTGCTTGCTTAGTTAGTCACATACTACATGCCCATAAAAAATAATGTAGTCAAAAGTAAACAAAGTTCAATGCAAGAATTGGGTGCATGCTTCCCCTGGTTAAAATAAGAAGAGCAGAAAGAGAAAAAAAATATCCAATACAACTGAATTTGTGAAAAAATCAACACAGATTTCTCTCCTGGATCTTCCTCAAAATATTTTCCTTTCTCAAAATTTTGGAAAAATAACCATCCTGCTTTAAAAGTGGATTCAATATATTCATGAGTATCAGCGACTACGTCTCATGAAACCCTATGTGCCGGAGAAGATCAGAATGAGAGAGCTGTTCTTTTTAGCTCTCTTACATGGTTGCAGGGTTTTCAGAGGTACGTGACTGGATAAAGTAGGGAAGCAGAGTGCTGGACTAGATGACTGTTATCTGATCCAGAACGGGTCTTCTTAAGTTCTCATAATAACTTTAATGCTGTCTAAATAAACTCTCCTCTGTAGAAGTTCTTCAGAAGACTGTTTGAAATCCAATTGTAATCCTGTGGCAACAGAGATAATTTCCACTGTATACTACTGGAAGGACACATGCTTACACTAGAAGGTTTCCAATGGTTCCAGAGAAGCTTTTGATGCAAAATGGGCAAAAGTAAGGAGGGCAGAAAGAGAAAGTCTCACTAGCGGACTTCCGCTCCCTGGCCAATGGATTTCACCCTATATTTCACTTGCATTCAACATTGAATGAAACTCCCGTAAAGGATTTTCTTTGTTTTATATAAGTTTTGGAATTGCAGAGAGAGAGTGAAAGTACTTCTCAAAAGTCTCTAATATTTTTGTGAAAGATTCTCCATATATCTCTTTTTAAACAGCTTCGTGATAAAGAGAGAGAGGGAAAATGCCCAAGAGCTTTTATTTTATTTCATTTGAATAAAAGTCTGCCAAAAAGTTTTTTTTAAATACTGGAAATTCCCCTTATAAATTATTCCAGTCAAAATATTCCTGCAAACCCTTAAGGACAATTTGACATTATTACTGGATGCAATTTCATTTTGTTTCACATCATAAATGCACATTTTCTTTAAAACCAATAAATACAAACTGTTGAATACAGTAAGGTAGTATATATACCAACAATAAAAATGATAAGAGTACAAAAATAAAACATTTTGGAATTCTCTGTATCACCTACAGTATCAGTCATGAACAACAGCTTAAAATTAAAAATGTGAGCATATGGATTTCTCAGTGCTCACATCATTCTGATAATAAAGACATATTTCATTTCAATCCACAAACAAGCTTTTACAGATATGACCTGAGAAAACATAGACCTAGTTTAGTTGATACATGGAACAATGATTACTCCTATGATAAGCTGTAGCTAATTTTAGAGATGCAAACATTCTCTCCTATTTTACACTAAACATTCATTTATGACTTTGATATAATTACCAACAATGTTCAAAGTCGGTGAATTAGCTTAAATTCTGGTTAGTGAGAACAAGCCAGAATCAGAAACCACTTTGTTCCCGATTTATTCTCCTTAACCATAGTTTAAGTAGGCTGACCATATGTCCTGTTTTGAACGGGACAGTCCCATTTTTTTACCTTTTCCGGACTGTACCGTCTTTTCCTTAAAAAACTCAATTTTGTCCCGTTTTTTCAGGGATGGCTGTCGTGTCTGGGTGTGTCGCGGCTGCTGCTGCCTCCGAGCTCTGCCAGGATTCCGTGCAGGTCCTAGTGCCTGCATTGTGCCCTGATGTAAGAGTGTGTCGCGAAATGATGCATGTCTAAAAAGTGTGTCACCAACATGAAAAGTTTGGAAAGCTCTGCCCTAACCATTAATTATGGTGTTCAGTCTCAGCCTCTTGCAAGAATCCTAAAAAAATTCACTTCAAAAATCCTAAAAAATTTCACTTCAAAAATCCTAAAAAAATTCACTTCAGTATGTGGAGACAATGGCAATTCATTTCAGGAACTATTGCCATGTAATGCCACTGCTGTTTCCAAAATATACAGTATTAAGCTTTTAGGAATGCAGATCAGTGTCAATATTCTCCCTAAGGGGCTGCCATCTCCAGTTTAACAGGAATTTACTGTTATGGTTAAATAAGCAGGTAAGATGGGAAAGAATGAGCTCACTGTACCTTGAGCTGCCAATGTAGCTTGAACTGCCAGTGCAGCTAACCTTATCCCTTGTTCAAATGAAGATCGCAATCGTCCATCAATAACATCTTTTTTTACTTGTAGGTAATACTGGTACCTGCAAACAAAAGACAGAGCAGAATGGAACTGATATCACCCAAACAATTTTTCTTCTCAATAGGTTATAAGTATTGGTGGGGCAAGGGGCGTGGTGGCTCAGCAGGTAAGACACCAGGCTTGTCGATCGGAAGATTGCAAGTTCAGAGGTTTGAATCCCTAGCCCTGCATGCGGAGTGAGCTCCCGCACTAGCTCCAGCTCTTGCCAACCTAGCAATTCGAAAGCATGCAAATGCAAGTAGATGAATAGGTACCACTTCGGTGGGTAGGTAACAGCGTTCCGCGTGCGTCATGCCGGCCACATGACCGTGGAAGTGTCTTCGGACAATGCTGGCTCTTCGGCTAAGAAACGGAGATGAGCACCGGCCCCTAGAGTCGGACATGACTGCACAAATGTGCGGGGGGAACCTTTACCTTTACCTATTGGTGGGGCTGGCCTGTTCTGTGTACGTAAAGGGAATATTGAGAGGTGATGTTTACGCCTAAACCAAGTAGGCTTTCAATTCTGCATAAGTAAGTAAGGATGGATATTTCACCATGGCAGAAAAATTCTTATTTTATGTTTTTTTTAATGGCACATCTGCATGGAAGTATTGAAAGGGTTTAAGCAATGCCATTTCTTAACTTTGGTGAACATGTATCCTGGTGTTGCCTTAGTCTTCCCTCCACTGATGTCACAGTCAGACAGCAGCATCAGAAATTAAAAGTAAAACTGGGCATTTTGATACCCAATTAATTATTGAGAAGCATTTGTTAAACATTTCCTTGTGTGAGGAACGAAATATCTAGAAAAAGTTAAGGAAAATTGAATTGCTTATGTCCTTGATTATGATTGAAACAGAAAGAATCTGCCTTTACAATACTGTATCTGTATTTTGCAATTTTTGTTAATATGGGAGGTGATCTTCTACATCTGAGACGTTATTTTACATATGCAAAAACCAACAGAAAGGGCTATAAAAATTAAACTCTGCATGCATAAAGTATGCTAATTGATTTCAATCTCAAACCAAATAAAGTATTACATTTCATAAGTGTCCTTTTCCCATCACCTTCAATCCCAAGAATATCTTGAGTTACCCAGGAGAAACTTCATTAAAATTAATGGGATATTTTTTTGAGTAGACATGAATAGGTTTGCACTGTTGATGAATAACTCAACTGGAGTGATTAAAATGTTTCATTTTTTAAAGAAAGCATTGCCAATTAATCAGGCAACTTTTAAAATAACCCACTTTTTTAATTGGTTGAGGGCCTTAGTTTTGCAAGCTTCTGGCTTAGTTGATATACCCCAACACAGAGGTTCACAAGGACTCCCAAAACTTTAGGTATGACCCCAGAGCCCTTCTAAAAGTTGCAATTTTTAATATGATAAAAGGTGGAAGTTATTAGACACATGAGAGTTACGAATTCAATTTAGTTTTTGTACTAGTCACAGCCACTTTCTAGTATGCTGTTACCTGCATATCCCCAAAGGCTAAGGACACCCTCAGTCTAAAAAAAAACATACCCTCCTATTTAATTTAATTTAATTCAATTTAGACACCACCCAACTCCAACCAATTCTGGGCAGTTCACAAGTAATAACATAAAAACCAATACAAAACAAACCCAAGATGGAATGCAGGCACAATATACAGATAGAAATTCCTCCCTAAGAATTTCACTCTGTCCACATTTTTAATACTGCAGTTTTAAGTACAGTATGTTGCATCAGGAAAAGATACCATTCACGTGCTAGCCAAACTATCCTTTGCCACCTTTTTTGGGCATATTTTGCCACAACAAGAGCACAATCCCACAAACCCCTGCCCTGCATATTTACATGACTAAGTTGGACATAATAGCATAATACACCAAGATGTATTGCAATAATAATTGGACTGTTTGACCACATTTTTGACAGAGTAATAGCTTATTATAAGAGGAACGTAACTTGACATCTGGAAACTACTGAAAAACAGCTTTTTGTTCCTTGTTTTTAAATCCAAAGTCATCTACTATACAATCTCTGAAAGAGAGAGATGCAAGCATCTGCCACTAGACAGCACTAAAGCTCAAACAAGCCTTGCTTCTCCAGGTTGCCACAGTCACAGCATTATCATGAAGAAACCACTTAAAATCATTACTATACACTGAAAGAAAAGTCCTGGGTGCTTTCACAGAATGAGAGTATTTCCCAGATATTTTAAAGACTTTTTGAAGAGTATCCAAATGAAGGTGCCTGAAAAGAAAAACACCGCCAAGGAGCATCTACAAACACACCTGTTGTTTTGGGATAAGAGAATGAAGCTGGGTTTAAAGATCATGCTAAGTTATAGATTGCTTTACTGTAGTTTATTGAACAAACCACCATTGGGTGTGTTAGACAAAGCCACAACATCTGGCTTACAAACCTAACTGGCTGGGTTGCACAAGATGCTTGTACACTTACAGGGTTCATGGCATCCTGGACTGAATAAGAAAAAGGAACTGATTCAAAGCAAAGCTTTGCAGCCAGGCAGGGATTTGAACCCAAGTCCAGGACTCTATCTTCTGTACTACACAAGCTTCATGGAGCTTCCTTGGTGTGTTACTTTTGTTGTTTCTTGAGTAGAATACGCCTGTTTTTATTATCAATAACATGATCGCAGATTGCCAATCTCATTTCATGGGATGTATATGGGAGTGGAAGACAAGTCCCAACAAAGGCATAATTACAAGATGGTTATTTCCCTTCAGCAGAAAACATGAGTTGCAAACTTATGCATTACCAGATGCATATCACTATATTTACAGTCAAATGACAGGACTGTACTAGAGAGGCAGAAGCAGGCAAACCATTTATCTAAGGTAATTTGGTGCTGCAAGGCTGAACCAGCCTGGATCAGAACTTCAGTGAGATCTTTCGTTCCTCCTGTTTGTTTCCCCCCCAAATGAGCCTCGACGAGGAATGAATGGATTTCTTGCTTACCAGCAGAATCCCTGTGTAAAGCCCAGGTAGCTCACAAAGCAACCGCGTTATAGATTCGTACAAATCTCAATACAAAACTCAACCCAGAAGTAATGCAGAGGGAGTTCTATGTGCAAAAGAATATTCCTTGAGATTTGAGACAAAAAAGCCAATTCAAAGATGAGAAAAAGATCAATTAAAACACACACAAACACAACAAAGTTTTCTGAGTTAGCATCCAAACAGAACATTAATTTCAGGGTTTTCACTGCCATTATATTACTGGGCTACCTTTATGACAAGAGCAGATGGACTGATTGGCAGAATTCATTCTAATCCTCTGTTTAAATTGCAAGCAGAACCAAAGAGGTGGAGAAGAGCAGGAAAGCTTCCTAGGAACCATAAAGATACAGATCAGTGTTTCTCAACCTTGGCAACTTTCAGATGTGTGGACTTCAACTCCCAGAATTCTTAAACATGCCAAGGTTGAGAAACACTGATATAGAACACCAATATTTGGGATTAAGTCCCATTCAACTCAGTTACATTACTTCTGAGTAGAAATAGATAGCAACCTTCGTCACACTAGCAAGGACTGCTGATAATTCAGCAGAACCTTAAAAGCCACAGGTTTCTGATCCCTGATGTCCAGGACTGCATTCTTTAGGGGAGACAGGAAAGGAAGCTTAGAAATTTACTAAGATCAGTATTATTTCACTGATTTTTTCCTGAATTAAGAAATCAAAGCAAAGGATGAAGTTTTAGAGTTGTATTTCCTCCAAACTCAATCAAGGGGGTTAGGAAAGCAAATGTAACAAATGCAGTCACATGTTTGGCAATTCAAATACCATGGAACCTAGGAACAGACTTCAGTGTACAACTAAAGAGTATTATGTATGAGTAACCCTAACTCTGGAGTGTGTTATCTTTGGTGCCCCAGCATAACAACAACAACAACAACGCTTGGCACACCACAATGTTGCTAGCTGTGCCTCACTGGTATATTGTATGAAATGAGTTTGTTCATTCATTCATTCATTCATTCATTCATTCATTCATTCATTCAATTTGTATGCCCACCGACCTCAACAAGTGACTCTAGGCAGCAAACAAATTATGGCTGCCCCCCACAACCAATAGTGTACAAGTATTCCCTCCCAGTAGTACCTCCTTTATCACGACATGGCCCATTTGTGCAAATAATATCTAAAGATGGTCACCATTGGGGGAAATTATTATTATTATTATTATTATTATTATTATTATTTAAATTTATTGGCTGCCCAACTCGTGGACTCTGGGCGGCAGTGTCCAACAAATTGGAAGGGTGGGGCATAATCCCCTCAAGATGATCAAATCGTTCCTGCTACCATAGTGTGTGTAAGAAAAATGATGCAAGATGGCGACTGTGAGCTGACGGCTGTTCTAAGGGGGAGATGTCCTGATATTTTTAGACCCCTACCCCCAATTTTCGCCCGCTAATCGACACCTTGGGTGAGTTTTGAGGGTCTTCTGACCCATACCTGATGTGTAGGTGCTGGGGGTGGACGGAGTCCCCTGGATAGAGCGGTGGGAAGCAGTGGGCCTTGTGCTTCTATGACGCGATAGAACGACACAGCAGCTCCCCTACCAGAACCCCTCCTCTACTGAAGCCCCTCCTTGGCCGAAGCCCCCTCCTCTACCAGAACCCTTGGACAAAGTGGTGGGGTTGACAAGAGGCGCGGCACAGCAAATTCTGGCGGCGCAGATCATAGCGAGGCCCGGTGCAACAATTCGGGGCGGCGGACTTCGGCAGCGCAACCAACTGTGGGCCGAGCCGCGGTGCGATGCGATATACCAGCTTTGGCAGCCGCGACTCCACAGCGGGCCTTAGCAGCGTGGCCATTGGCAGGGTGAGTTCCGGGGTGCCATACCGGCCCCGGCTGCACAGCAATCCTTGGAGGCGCAACGAGCTTGCGGCGTGGAGCCTGGAATTGAGGACTAGTCATCCCCTCAAAACCCGCCTAGATACGGCAGGGATTATAAGGGTCCCTCCAGTGCGAATGTGGGACTCCCTCCCAGGTGTGAGACGTGGGAGAGAGTCTGGGTTTAGTTGGTTGTATGATAAGACACTCACCCCCTGAGCGAGAGATAGGGGGTGAGGGGTAGTGGATGTACTGCCCCCATGGACCAGTGAGAGATGTTGAGGGGGGGACACAGGGAGTGTGTGGGGGATGGTTGGGTCCTGATAGTGCCAAGAGCGTGAGCTGGTGCACTGGGGGGCCCCACCATCGCCTTGTGATCAATTGAGTGTATGCAAGTTGGTAGTGATCCCTACCCCTTACAAGGTATTCCAGAAGTCCAGGATTGGGGGCAAATGGACTGGGAATATCTGGGGATTGTAGGGTGGAGCTCGATATTGAGGTGGTGATGGGACGGGGATGCTATGATGGGAGCTGGAGGGTGGGCCATCTTCGGGGAAGATGCCCCCGATATTTAATACCTGTGGCGTGTTCCAGCCAGCCATACTCAAACCGAGGTCCTGGACAGCAGACTCGTGGGGACCCTGGTCTCCGGCTGCTGCTTCTTAACGCCAGGTCAGTCAACAAGGCCCCCCTCATATGTGATTTGATCACGGAGGAGGGGCAGACCTGGTGTGTATTACCGAAACATGGCTGGGCCCAAAAGGGGGGGTGCCCCTTTCAGAGATGTGCCCAGCAGGGTTTCGAGTATGGGACCAGCCGAGATCCCAGGGCAGGGGAGGAGGGGTGGCTGTTGTCATCCGGGAATCTTTAGTGGCCTTCAGGGGCACTGCTCCACAAGCCGCCGGTTGTGAGACCCTGTTCTTCAAATTGGGCTCCCGAGAGCAGCTGGGAGTGTTGCTACTACCAGCTTCCCTGCTGCAGAGCAACCTCCCTGCTGGAGGCTGTCTCGTGGTTGGCGGTGGACGTCCCCAGACTTATGGTTCTGGGGGACTTCAACCTGCCATCCCTGGGACATGCCTCGGAGGCAGCTTGGGAGGTCATGGGCACCATGGTGGCCATGGGCCTGTCCCAAATTATTCAGGACCCGACTTGAGACAGTGGCCTCACTCCAGACTTGGTTTTCTTGTCTGAGAAGTGGCAATGTGATCTGAGGGGAGAGTTACATCTGTCCCCTTTGTCATGGTCAGATCACGCCCTGGTGACCTTGAGATTCTCATATGCCGCCCCACTCCTCAGGGAGGCTGGACCCATTCTATTGGTCTGCCCCCGGCGACTGATGGACCCGGTAGGGTTCCAGAAGGAGCTGGGGGTTATACCCTAGGGCAGAGCTTTCCAAACTGTGTGTCGTGACACAAAAGTGTGTCGCCACACACAGCGTGGTGTGTCGCCACACCACCCAGAAGCGGCGGTGTGCGCGTGCACGGCGGCAGCGGCGCGGGATCAGTGCTTCCGCGTTTTAGCAGAGGCTGCCGCCACTGCCATGCACGCACGCGCCGCCACACGCCCCCCCCGCCGCCACCATGCACCGCCGCACACACCCCGCCACTGACGTGCACGCGAGCGCCGCCGCCGCGTCACCAGCGGCGGCACTTTGGAAAGCCCTGCCCTAGGGCCTGCTGCACGGTCCAGCGGAGGCCCTGGCTGCTGCCTGGAATAGGGAGGTGACCGGGACCTTGGACAGGATTGCGCCTGTGCGACCTCTCTTATCCCATTGAACCTGACACTCCCCGTGATTTACAGAGGAGTTAAGGGTTCTGAAGGGGATTAAGAGATGTCTAGAGTGCCGCTGGAGGAAGACAAAGACCAAACCTGACTGAACACAAGCTAGAGCCGCTTTTAAGGCCTACGTTATGGCAGTAAGAGCAGCAAAACGTCAGTATTTATCTGCTCTTATTGCATCTGCATGCGTGTTCAAGATCACCCGATCCCTTTTGGGGAAAGGGGGTTCAGAAATTCACCTACAGGGCCGTGCTGAGGAGTTTTCTGGGTATCTGCAGGATAAAATCGCTTGGATTCATTCCAAGTTGGACTCCAAGCGTGAGACATGGTCTGTGGTGATGACTGGGGAACGTACTTACCGAGTTATCTGGGAACAGTTTGATCCTGTTGGGCCCGAGGAAGTGGACAGGATCCTCCGGACTGTAAATGCCACCACTTGCCAACTAGATCTATGTACCTCCTGGCTGGTGAAAGTAGCCCAGGAGGTGATGTGTGGTTGGGTCCAGACGATGGTAAATACATCCTTGAGAGAGGGGGTGTTTCCGGCTGCCTTTAAGGATGCGCTGGTGCGCCCCCTCCTCAAGAAACCATTGCTGGACCCTACTGTTCTGGACAACTTTCATCCAGTCTCCCACCTTTCCTTTTTGGGTAAGGTGGTTGAGAAAGTGGTGGCATTGCAGCTCCAGAGAATTCTGGATGAAACAGATTATCTGGATTATGAGTCAGGTTTCAGGCCCGGATATGGGACGGAAACGGCATTGGTCGCACTTATGGATGATCTCTGGCAGGAGCGGGATGGGGGCAGTGCATCCATCCTGGCACTTCTTGACCCCTCAGTGGCCTTCAATACCATCAACCATGGTACCTTTTGGGGCGACTCCGGGACATGGGGGTGGGCGGCGTAGTCCTGCACTGGTTCACCTCCTTCCTCCAGGGCCGATCCCAATCGGTGTTGATAGGGAGCAAGAGATCCGGCCCGCGGTCCCTCCTTTATGGGGTGCCGCATGGTTCGGTATTCTCTCTGCTCTTTTTTAACATCTACACCGCTAGGTGAGATCTTCCGTCAACACAGGATGAAGTATCATCAATATGCTGATGATACTCAATTATAAATCTCCATCCCAGGTAAAGTAAGTGATGCCGTGACCTCCCTCTCTAGGTGCCTTGGGGCTGTGGGGATCTGGATGGGGAACAACAGGCTTCAGCTGAACCCTGGTAAGACAGAGTGGCTGTGGATTAATGGTTCCTTGGTACCCAGGAATATGTCATCTTTAGTTCTGAATGGGGTCGCACTGCACCAGACAGACCCAGTGCGGAATCTGGGGATCCTCCTGGACTCACGGCTCCTGCTCAAAGAACAGGTGGCAGTCATGGCCAGGAGGGACTTTGCTCAACTTCGTGTTGTGCACCAGTTACGCCCTTTCCTGGATTGAGAGGCCCTTCGAGCGGTCACTCATACCCTGGTCATCTCCCATATAGACTATTGGTTATTTTTATTAATAATTAAAAATAAACTTTATTTACATATAAACAAAACAGATACATTCACAAAAAGTTACAACCCATACACAACACATTTACATTCAACTTGTTAAGACAATGACATTAACATACTTACATATAAGACAATTAATTTAAAAAGACTTCCTGTTTCTTTTACGAAACCTTTTTACCATATATTAATTAACACTATTTTTCTTATAACTTTCCATCCCTTTAATATTTAATATTTTCATTATTGTGTTTATAATTTATAATTTTTCTCGTTAACTGATTCATTTTCATCTTTTTCCCATGCAGTTATTTATTATTTTCTAATATTCTACTTTTTGATAGTTATTCATATATATTAACATTTATTTTCTATATAATATTTATTCCTTTCTAATTTTTCCATTTTCCATTCTTACTGAAATAATTTTATATTATAGTCCTTTTGTATAAATTTTAAAAAGGGATTCCATATTTGCTCATAATTTCCAATTTCTTTACATTTTAATAAGTTCGTTAATCTGTCCATTTGTGCTAGTTCCATTGCTTTAATAATCCATTCATCTGTTGACGGAATATGTTCTTCTTTCTAATGTTTTGCAAAAGTTATCCTTGCTGCTGTAATCAAATGATGTAGTAGTTTTTTACAGTCCTTATTTATTTTTATGTCCATAAGACCCAATAAGTAGAATTCTGGTTTTTTCCCAATGTTGATTTCTACAATTTTACATATACAACAATGAATTTTTTCCCAATATTTTTTTGTTTTTTTACAAGACCACCATAAATGGTAAAAAGAACCCACTTTTATTTTACATTTCCAACATAAATTTGAACTTAAACATTTCATTTTATACAATTTTTCAGGAGGCAAATACCATCTAAACATCATCTTGTAGCTATTTTCTTTTAGATTATTACTTGCAGAAAATTTAATATTTTTCATCCAAATAGTTTGCCAATTTTCGTAGCTAATCTCTTTACCCAAATTCTCCTCCCATTTTGTCATATGATTTTTAATTTTTATATCACTAGTTTTTAAATCCAATAATTTTTTATACAATTTAGAAATCAAATGATCATTATCATTCCATAATATCTTATCCCAATTATCTGTTACTTTCACAAATTTAAACATTTTTTGATCTAATTTGAATTGTTCTTTTAATTGTAAATATTTAAACCACTGGCATTTAAAGCCTTTTTCTAGTTCTTCCCTTGTTTTAAATTCATAATTATTTCTAGAGAATTTGAGTAAAGTTTTGTATCTTAGCCATTTATTGTCATTTGGGTTTTCTATTCTGACATTTGCCTCCTGGGGAGATGTCCACAGCGGAAGTGTAGGTAATAAAGAATTCTTGTATCTATTCCATATTTTTAGTATTGATTTCCTAATTATATGATTATTGAATGCCTTATTGATTTTACCTTTGTTGTACCACAAGTACCCATGCCAACCAAATCTATTATCGTGGCCTTCTAAATTTAATATATTTGTATTTTCTAATTTTATCCATTCTTTCAACCAAACTAAACCACGTTTCATAATACAGCTTTAAATTTGGTAATCCCAATCCTCCTCTTTCTTTAGTGTCTTGTAAATATTTTATTTTTATTCTGGGTTTTTTCCCTTGCCATATAAATTTATATCTCTTTGCCAATTTATAAAGGTTTGATCTGTTATTGTTATGGGAATTGTCTGAAATAGATATAGAATTCTAGGTAATATGTTCATTTTTATTGTCGCAATTCTTCCAAATAATAACAGTTGTAAAGATTCCCATTTTTCTAAATCTTTTTTAATATCTTTCCATATTTTAATATAATTATTTTTAAATAAATCTATATTTTTATCAGTTAACTGGATTCCTAGATATTTAATTTGTTTTACGTTTTGGAATCCTGTTCTTTGTTCCAATTTCGTTCGCTCTTCTTTTATCATATTTAAATTTTATCATTTTGGTTTTTTGTTTATTTTAAAACCTGCTAGATCTCCAAATTCTTGCTTCTTTTTGTTTAAGTTTTCTATTGAGTCTAATGGGTTTTGTAATATTATTACCAAGTCGTCAGCAAATGCTTTTAGTTTGTATATTTCTTTTTTAATTTTAATTCCTTTAAGGTTATCATCTTTTCTAATTTTTTCCAATAAACCTTCCAATACCAATATAAATAATAATGGAGACAATGGGCATCCCAGACGTGTACCTTCTATATTGATTTCTTGCGTTTCTTCTTCGTTCACTATAATTTTGGCTTTTTGTAATTTATAAATGGCTTGAATTGCTTTAATAAATTTATCTCCAAAATTTCTGTACTCTAATGTTTTAATCATATAATCCCAATATACATTATCAAATGCTTTTTCAGCATCTAAGAATAATAACATTATAGGTTTTTCGTTGTGCACATTCGCATATTCTATCAACTTTATTATTGTACGCAAATTTTCTTTAATTTGTCTATTTGGCAAAAATCCATTCTGATCACAATTTATTAAATTTTGTTAAAAAAAAATTTTTTTTAACCTTTCAGCCAATATGATAGTGAATAATTTATAATCATTGTTTAGTAAAGAAATCGGTCTGTAATTTTGACATTTTGTTAAATCTTGGTTTTCCTTTGGAATTAAGGCAATCTTAGCTTCAGTCCATGTTTGTGGTATCTTGTTCCCTTCCAGAATTGAATTAAATAATTTTTTGAGTGGTTCTGTTAGTTGTTCTTTAAATTGTTTGTAATAGCCCGCAGAGAGTCCATCCGGTCCTGGAGTTTTACCTGTTTTTAATCTGTTAATTGCATCAATTATCTCTTGTGTCATGATCAAATTATTTGTTATATCTTTTTGTTCATTGGTTAATTTTTCTAAATTACATTCCTGTATATATTGATCAATTTTTTCCAGTGATATTTCCTGGTTTTTGTATAGTTTTGTATAGTAAGCATGGAAGGCATTTTTAATTTTTTCATTTTTAATTAAGTCCACGTCATTTTCTCTCATTTTAGAAATTATTCGTTTTTCTCTTTCTTTTCTTAATTTATACGCCAACCATCTACCTGGTTTATTTGCATGTTCAAAATTTTTCTGTCTTATATATTTCAATTTTCTATCAATATCCTCTGTCATCAAAATTCTAACTTGAAGTTGTAATAATTTGATCTGGTTTAAAGTTTCCTCATTTTTATTATTATTTTGTAATTCTCTTTCTTTCTCTTTAATTTGATCCAAAATTATTTGTAATTTTTTGGTGCTATTTTTTTTTTTTTGGTAGCTATTCACAGATATAAAATGTCCTCTCATGTAGGCCTTACTTGCATCCCATGTTGTTTCTAGGTTTACTTCCGTACCAGAATTCCAAAGGAAAAATTCTTGTAATTTTTTTTTAAAATCTTCTAAATTTTCCTTATTTTTCAGAATATTTTCATTTAATCTCCATCTAAAATTTTTAGGATTTATTTTCAAAATTATCTGTACTGGATTATGATCCGATAAGGTTCTTGGTAAAATTGTAGTTTCTTTAATTTTGTTTTCCAAATTTTTTGATACCCATATCATGTCTATTGTTGAGAATGATTTGTGTCTGTTTGAATAAAAGGAAAATTCTCTAGCATTTCCATTTATACTTCTCCATGCATCTATTAGGGATAAATTTTTAACCATGTCAAAAAATTCTTTTGGCAATTTGCCTTGACTTTTATTAATTTGACATTGTGACTTCTTATCTAATTTTGGTATAGCTACCCCGTTTAAATCCCCCATTAATATCCAATTGTTTTGTGTATATTCTGCCAAAATATTTGATAATTCTTAATAAAAGTTTTTTTGATTTTTATTTGGAGCATATATACCCATTACTAGTAATTTAGAATTTTGGATTTCAATTTCAATAATAATATATCTCCCATTTTCATCTTTTTGAATTAATTTAGGTTTTAAATAAGATTTTATATATACTACTACTCCATTTTTTTTCATTTGCTGTGATAAATTCCAATCCTAATTTTTTATTAATTAAGTATTTTGCGTCTGTTTTTTTAATGTGAGTTTCCTGAAGACAGGTAATGTCAGGTTTTAGTTTATTTATTAATTGAAATAATCATTTTCTTTTAACGGGAGAGTTAGCCCCATTAATATTCCAGGTAATAATTCTAAGCTCATTCATTTACCAAGAGCGAGACAAACTCTTTAGTATTAGCTACTCCTCCCTCTTTTTGATATTGAGTTTTCTCCTTCTCCTCTTTTCTCTGATCCTTAGGTTGAGCTATTTCTTTTTCAAATCTCTTCAAAAAATCTTTTGCTTTTAATAATGAGTTTAGTTTAAATCTTTGACCTTTAAATGTCAAGCTTAAACCTTCAGGTATTTCCCACCTGAAATTAATATTATTTTTCCCTAAGAGATCCGTCAGAAATCTATACTCTTTTCTCTTCTTTAATATTTTACCTGGAATTTCTTTGAAAATAGTAATATCTTTCCCTTCTATTTCTATTCTTTTATTATAAGATGCCTGTATTATTATGTTTCTTATCTTTTTTTTTGAAAATTCTATCAGAATGTCTCTTGGTTTATTGTATAAAGTTGCATATTTAGAGTTTATCCTAAACATTTTTTCTATTTCCTCCTCTAGTCTTTCCTCTTCCCAGTCAATTAAATTACTGTAGCTAGCATTGGTATAATTATTTCTCTCACATTGCTTTCCTTCTCTTCGGGTACACCTCTCAGTCTTATACAATGTTCTTTTTCTTTTAATTCCAATAATGTTATACGTTCTTCTTCCCTATCTAAATTCTCTTCACAATTATCAATCTGTTTCTTAACTTCATGTATATCTTCTAATTTTTTTTCTATCTTTCCCAGCTTCTGTTCTAATCTTTTTTCTAAACCTTCTAATTTTTCTTCTAATACTTTTGTCACTGTTGGAGTAATTGTCTGTGTAGTTTTAGCTGTAAAGTCTTCAAACAGTGGTTTTAGCCATTCACCTTCCCCTGCCTCTGATCCTCTTCTTACTTGTGTCATTTGTCTTCTAGTGCTTACACTCATTTTATTAATCTTATGTCTTATTTTTAACTTATAGCAAAACTATCTTGTCTTATAATTATCTAAATTATCTAAATACAATGATATATATATTTCAAACAATAATATAGCAAATAAGGAATATTTTTTATACTTTATACAGCAAGTTAAACAAAAGTTCTATTGAAGTTTTATCAACGAAAAATGGCTTCCTTTGTTTGTTAATTAATTAATTCATTCCATCTTCATAGGGGTTCTCCGTAAGGAAATTATCTCTTTTCTTACCCAAACTCCTTCGCTTTGTTTCTTCCTTCAGAAACACTTAATTGCTTGTTTGTAAGTTCTTTGATTGTTTTAGTGAAGTGGTCTGCTGTGCTTGTCTATTTCACAGACTTTTCCACACAGCTCCGACTTTTGCTTTCCCGCTTTCCCGCTTGTTCTTTTCCACGAGTCAATGAAAACAATTAGACAAACAACAGTTGACTCGCTCTTCTCTCCAAGCCTTTCAAAGCCGCCGAAAGTTTTGTTTTCCAAGAGAACCAAATCCTCCGCTCTCTCTGTCGCCGCTTTTTAGCTTTTTGTTCTCTCAAAGCCGGCTCGGGTCTGCGCAATTTTGATTTCTTTACGGAGCCTCATCTACTTCGCTCCAGCTGCCGTCCATCTTCACCGGAAGTCCTCTCCCATATAGACTATTGTAATGCGCTCTACATGGGGCTACCCTTGAAGAGTATACAGAAGCTTCAACGGGTCCAGAGTGCAGCCGCACGAGCAATTTTAGGTGCTCCAAGATCAGCACATGTAACAGCTTTGCTGCGCGAGCTGCATTGGGTTCCAGTTTGCTTCCGGGTCCAATTCAAGGTGTTGGTTATCACCTTTAAAGCTCTACATGGCATAGGTCCAGGCTACCTGAGGGACCATCTCATCCCCATTACATTAACCCGTCCCACCCGGTCATGCAGAGAGGGCATGTTACGGGCCCTGTCTGTAAGAGAATTCCATCTGGCGGGGTCCAGGAAACGAGCCTTCTCTGCAGCAGCTCCCACCCTCTGGAAAATTCTTCCCCCAGAGGTGAGGCAAACCCCCTCTCTCCTGGACTTTCATAAAAAACTGAAGACCTGGTTCCGTCAACGCACCTGGGGCAGGGAAGGAAATAGTAATTCTTGGGGATGGCTAGTACCTTAGAATGGCCCCTTATATATTCACGGACTGAAATAGATCCCTCTGCCATCTGGATTTTACTGCATCATATAATCATATCATGCATTTATCTTATATTGTATTTACTGTATATTTAATGTATTATTTATGGTTGGTATTGAATTTTAAATGTTGTTTCTATTGTAAACCGCCCAAAGTCCCTCCTTTAGGGGGAGATGGGCGGTGATAGAAATTTGATAAATAAATAAATAAATAAATAAATAAATAAACAAACAAACAAACAAACAAACAAACAAACATATAGGAAAGAAGCACAGATGTCTGGCTGAACTCACAATGATGTCATATTTGTCACTAAGTCCTCCCACAAATCATGCAAATTAGGTACTTAAATTACAGCTTTTGTGTCATTTGCACAATAAAGTCATGGCATCAGTTCTCTCTGTCTGTCCCCTACTATGGATGCCCGTGGAAAGGAGCACTGCCTCTCCTACTTACTCCTGATAGGTACAATCTTCCTGCCCGATCTATCTAGTTTCCACTGACATCAGACACTGAAGAGAAGAAATTTATGTTTCTCCTTAAATCCAGAAGATCATTTTGAGATCCAGTTTGTTCAGCTTCTTATTGGCACTTAATGCCACAGAGGCTGGGTTCACACAATGCTTTGAACCACAAAGTAGTTGACCCTGTTTTTGCCCGGCATGTTGAGCAAGCCTAGTCTATATGGTTGCACTTTGGTTCAATCTGTTTTGTGAACCAAGATAATTAGGTTAATTCAGTAAGTTATGCTTCCCTTAACCATAGGCAAGCATGTCATGCAAACCTACCTCCTTCATTATCTTCCCCCCTTGAATAGATGGACTTTGCATACTAGGCTGTAATTCTGTTCTGATAAAAAGCCTTCTGACTGCCCAAACAAGTTATTATTCATCTCTTGTGGCTCCCTTACCCTGAACCCTCCCGGCACCAAGACTTTTGTCCTGTTCTCCATTCCCTTTGGCTATGTGACTTGAGAATTCTGGGAGTTCCAATGCCAACACCTTGGGAAGATGCCAGAATGGGGGAAATCTGACATACAAATAAAAAATTTCTGCCATCTAATATATGAATTGACAGGTGGCATCTGTCAATTGGTTTGCTAATCAATTCAACCCAACATCCTCTCACCTTTTAATTAACTAGCACAGTTGCATACTCTCAAAGCTTCAACATGCATTTTATTCATTGGATTTATAGCCCACCTTTGCTTCATTGAACACAGGAAGTCTGTGCAAGCATTCAAGGCTTAAGGCACCAACTGTACTCCTTTCAAAATGTCAAAACATCCAAAACTTTAAAAAAAGTCTGGGAGGTTTATTACATTTTCTTTAGCCGTGGGATTCATCAAGCAGAAGCTATAGTTTAATCAAGAGAGACCATTTTAATTGATGGAGCCAAAAGTTACCAGCTATTTTGGTTCCAGTACGTTGACAGGCTTGTCGATCGGAAGATCGCAAGTTCAGAGGTTCGAATTCCTAGCCCCGCGTGACAGAATGAGCTCCCGCACTAGCTCCAGCTCTTGCCAATCTAGCAATTCGAAAGCATGCAAATGCAAGTAGATGAATAGGTACCACTTCGGTGGGAAGGTAACAGCGTTCCGCGTGCGTCATGTGGCCACATGACCGTGGAAGCGTCTTCGGACAACACTGACACTTTGGCTAACAAACAGAGATGAGCACCAGCCCCTAGAGTCGGACACGACTGCACAAATGTGCGGGGGGAACCTTTACCTTTACCTTTTTACCTTACTATATAACAAGTCATGGGAAAAAAATAGAAATGGCCTTTCTGTTTACACTTGAGTAGCCTTCTCTTATCAGTGTGAATTGTACCTCCTCTGGTCTGGATTAAAAAAAAAAGACAGAATAAAGGAGGCATTTCTAAAGATAAAATGTAGAATTTTGAAAAGCATGTAGTTTTGCAACTAAAGGGAAGATGAGTTTCAACTCAGTCCTTCCTTCTGCCCTTGGATGCTTGAATTAATTAGAGCAAATTACAAGGGAGACCAAGAACAATTTAGAAGCACACAGAGTTCCCTTTCTGAACCACTTATAATTTAACCCAAATACCAGAGAATTATTCAGCATAATACCAGAAATGTATATTTCTAAATAACATTTCACACTACAATTACTGTTACTACTATTGGTGACAACAGCAATACTAAATTTTTCTAGAATGGTCTCATTTGACCCTTACTTTTGTCCTGTTTCTCAAAGGCTTTGTGGAAGAAACCTCAACAGAACTGAAATGAAAAATTGGGGGCATGGTGACAGCATAAAAAACCACAGAGGCTCTTGGGATATTAATCCCATTGATTAGGCTTGCCCAAAACCCAGAAAAGTACAATTAAAGTGGGGAAAGTGGGGGGGGGGCAGCTGGAATGAATTAAGAGAAATGAAAAAGCTCCTGGAAGGAGCTTGTCCCATCTCATATAAGTGAACAACAGGGCAGATGAATAGTTTGTTCCAGACTAAATTTGTACTTAGAATAGGATTGTCTTGCTTTCCCATGCTATCCAAATTATTGCCAGTCTGCCTTGCCCTTTTATTTATATGCAGAATATGTATATTAGTGTACAGATGTATATTTACATGTACAGATACTAACATATCCACAGTACATACATACTCTATCTCACTCTTAGCATACCTAGATATTGCTTTTTAGGAATTTATATTTTATTGCTGCTACCTCAACCATTCATCTCTTGATCTGCCACTTTGTTTCCTGCAGTGGTTTTTGCTTTTGCTAAATTCGATAGCTGTTATCTCTCCCCTAGTTTGAACTTTTGTAAGGAAAGGCATAGTGTACATTTCATTTTTTCATATATGTATATATCCGTCCAATCGTCTCCGATTCTCAGACACTGCCTGGACAAGTCCCTGCAGTTTCCTAGGCAAGGTTTTTCAGAAGTGGTTTGCCCTTGCCTCCTTCCTGGGGCTGAGAGAGTGACTGGTCCAAAGTCAACCAGCTGCCCTTGTACCTAAGGCGGGACTAGAACTCACGGTCTCCTAGTTTCTAATCTGGTGCCTTAACCACTACACCAAACTGGCTCTCACATTTCATAATAGGCACAAATTAATTTCAAAAACATGTCTGTGTCTAGTTATTTGTTAGATTTATAGCCCACCTTTCAATCAAGAGCTCAAGGTGGCGTACATACTGTTCCCTCTTTCGTGTCTCTATAACAGGGCTTTCCAAAGATGGGCAGAAACACACAGAGACAGGTGACTCCTCAAGTAGCCAGGCCCTATGCCATGAAGGACTCTATAAGTAATAACCAGCACCATGAGTTGTACCCAGAAGCCTATTGGCAACCAGTGCAGTTCGCAAAGCAGCAGGGCCATCTGTGTGTACCATGACATGCCCATCACTACCTGCACCACTGCATTCTGGACCAGCTGTAGCTTTTGAGTGGTCTTCAAGGGCAGCCTCACATACAGCAGCATGTTACAGTAGTCCAGCTGATAGGTGCTCAAGGCATGAATTACTGTCTAATGGGTTTCCAAGTCCAAAAATGGCCACAACTGGTGCACCAGGTGAACCTGTGCAAAGGCTGCCACCTACTCTTCAAGCAGGATCTCTGAACCCAAAAAGGGCCCCATATTGCATACCAGTCCCACATGGGGAAGTGCAACTCCATTAAAGACTAATAGTGGAATGTCCCCAGAACCAAAGGGGCTAAACAAACAAAGGCACTTGGTCTTCGCAGGATTGACCCTGAATCTGTTCCTCCTCATCTAGGCCCGCATAGCCTCTAGGCCATAGCTTTCCAAACTGTGTGTCGGGACACGTTAGTGTGTCGGCTGCAGTGTCTGGGTGTGTTGCGGCTGCTGCTGCCTCCGAACCCTGCCAGGATTCCACGCAGGTCCTAGTGCCTGCCTTGTGCCTTGCTGCCTCCAAACCTGCCCTGCCAGGATTCTGCGCAGGTCCTAGTGCCTGCCTTGTGCCTGGCTGCCTCCAAACCTGCTGTGATTCCGTGCAGGTCCTAGTGCCTGCTTTGTGCCCTGCTGTAAGAGTGTGTCGCGAAATGATGCCTTGCTGTAAGAGTGTGTCGTGAAATGATGCCTGTCTAAAAAGTGTGTCACCAACATGAAAAGTTTGGAAAGCTCTGCTCTAGGCACTAGGTCAGGACTTTGACAGTGTCACTTGGTTGGCCTGGGGTCAAGGTATATAATTGGGTAGTATTAGCATGTTGACAATACCCAACCTCAAACTGATGGGTGACCCCACCAGCAGTTTCATGTAGATGTTAAAAGAAAATGGGAGAGTGAGCACCCCGCAAGTGAGGTGCCACAGGCACAACCTCTCACCATGTCAACACCAATTGAAACCAGCCAGAGAGAAAGGAGATGAACCATTACAAAACAGTGCCTTCCACTCCCAGCCCCCAAAACTGGCCCAAAAGGGTATCATGGTTAATGGTATCAAAAGCTGCTGAGAGATCAAGGACCACCGAGGTGGCTGCACCACCCCCATCCCGTCTCCACCACCGTTCATCAACAACCAACCACTATACTGTATACTACCCAATGGTAGCTGCTGCTCATACAGTCACACTGATGTTGTGTCAAAACAGAATTTTAAAGGAAGTGTTTCTGTCCACACATTAAAATGCATGTACACATATTCCTCCTCTTGGTGGCAGCCGCAGAATCATTAACATGGTGGAGGGGGGGCGGATTCAATGTGTGCTGTAGTTATCTTATTTTAACTACTACAACATCAGCTCTTATTCCAAATATGTTCCTACAATCATATTGAGTATAACCACACTTGGAGGATGGTTGGGATGTCATAAAAGGTAACAATATCAGGAACAAGTAAGAATCCTAATGCTCCTGTGTATCTCTTCCTATCACCCACGAAAATTAAACAATCCAGGGAGATGTATTGTCGAAGGCTTTCACGGCTGGAGTTCGATGGCTGTTGTGGGTCTTCCAGGCTGTGTGGCCGTGTTCTGGAAGTTGTGGTTCCTAACGTTTCGCCAGCATCTGTGGCCAGCATCTTCAGAGGGCAGGAGCACAGACAGAAGTGAACTCTCTGTGCCCAGGTAGAGTGGCAATGTTTGTTTTCTATTTATAGAGCTACAGTAAGTTAGAGATTAGGTGGGTTTTTTTTGTTGTGTTGAAATGTTAACGAGTGGCTGCTGAGCATGATTAGCATGTTCATTGTGAGAAGTATTCCCATGTCCTGGTGGTTGGACTGAGTTCGTTGACCTTTTGCAGGCTGTGTTTTTCAGGACTGGTAGCCAGGTTTTGCTAATTTTTAGACTTTCTTCTTTTTTACTGTAACTGTGCTGGTGTTTGTGAATTTCAATGGCTTCTCTGTATAATCTGGTGTAGTGGCTTTTGGTGTTGTTCAGTATTTCTGTGTTTTCAAATAGGATTTTGTGTCCCGTTTGTTTGAGAGCATGTTCAGCTACTGAAGATTTTTCCGGTTGCTGTAGTCTGCAGTGTCTTTCGTTTTCTTTTATCCTGGTGTGAATGCTTCGTTTTGTGGTTCCGATGTATACTTGTCCGCAGCTGCATGGTATGCGGTATACTCCTGCAGCCGTGCGGGGGTCCCTTTTGTCTTTTGCTGATTTTAGCATTTGCTGTATTTTTCTGGTGGGTCTGAAGACTGTTTGAAAGTTGTGCTTTTCCATCAGTTTTCCCATGCGGTCAGTGACTCCTTTGATGTAGGTCAGGAATACTTTGTTTGTGGGGGGCTGTTTTTCTTCAGTTGGATGTTGTTTTCTTGGTTTGATGGCTCTTTTTATTTCATTCTTGGAATAGCCATTTGCCTGTAGGACCCAATTCAGATGGTTAAGTTCACTGTTGAGAAATTTGGTTTCACAGTTTCGATTAGCATGATCCACCAAGGTTTTGATCATGCTTCTCTTTTGTCGTGGGTGGTGACTGGAATTTTTGTGCAGATACCGGTCTGTATGGGTGGGTTTTCTGTATACTTTGTGTCCTAGTTTGAGGTCTGAAGATCATCTCTGAAGATGCCGGCCACAGATGCTGGCGAAACGTTAGGAACCACAACTTCCAGAACACGGCCACACAGCCCGGAAGACCCACAACAGCCATCAATCCAGGAAGATTCTCTTCATAAAACAAAACCCGGAGCTATCTTTTCTCTTAACAAGCCAGAATAATATTGCAGTGTGTGATATTTATTTCTGACTCTGCCTTGTTAGAAAGGAAGTTAACAAACATTTTGGTTTTGATAGAATTCTATACAAACCAGGGACAGAGGGTCTGGTTACTTTAGGATATGCCAAGTGGGAGCAAATTAAAACATTCTGGCTTTTAAAAATCTCTGAATATGCCCCTTGTTACCAAGAAGAATTATTTCTTCACCTTCACTTGGAAAGGAGTTTTGAATAACTAAGGTTCACATAATGGAAGCTGAATATCCTGCCGACCCTTTCAGGCGGGTGACAGGTCAGTTTATGCACGATCAGGTTAGATGTAACTGCTATTAAATGAGTTGAAGTACTTATTATCCTCCAACTTGGCAGTAGTAGATTAAGGGGCAGAATCTCTCACATGATTTGAAACACAGCTCACCATAATAGAGTTTAATTGTTCTACCAACACCAACTGAGTCATCTGAAAATATGCTTCTGCTTGCCCAGAAAGGGGCATGCTGCTAACTATTATAGTGTGGGGGAAACGGAGCTTGAATTACACATGGAAGCAATGGGAGTCAACAGTTTGAAGATTTCTCTGGTATTCAGCCAGGTTAATGGTCAAGCTGGGTACTGTATGTCATACTAAATGCATCTTGGGAGTTAGCTAGAACAAAACATTAGGTCAGGGCTTTCCAAAGTTTTCCCACGGCGACACACCAACCGCCGTTGGTGTGTCGCCGCGGGAAAACCCGGAAGTGCCGCCGTTGCGGCAGCGTGCAAAAACCCGGAAGCGCTGCTGCCGCTTTTGGGTTTTTGCGTGCCGCCGTTGGTGTGTCACTGCGGGAAAACCCGGAAGCGCTGATGATGATCAGCGCTTCCGGGTTGTGTGGCGACACACCAGACTGTGTGTGGCGACACACTTTTGTGTGATTTCTATAAAATGGTTTACCTCTACAGTAGGGTTCACACCATGTAAGCAGCAAAAGCTATACCATTACACAGAGCATGCAACCATCTCTGAAATGAAACAAGCCTGGAAGAATGACAAGTTTTCCATTCAAATCCAAAAGAGCTGGACAGGAAACAGAAGTTGCTTAAGCTGTGAGAACGAGTGCCAGTGTAGCGTGGTGGTTAAGGTAGTAGATTGAAGTTGAAGTCTACTCTCATCCACAGAAGCTCACAGGGTGAATTTAAGCTAGTTGCTGTTCCTAAGTGCAACCTATGTCACAGGATTAGCACTATGGGGGGAAAAATGAAGGAGAAAGCTGCATATTCCTATGTTATGCCCCTGGAGGAAAGCTGGAAAAGACATTTAACAAATAAATGAACAATTAGGTTCCCAAAACAAGCATACTTCATTATGTCAGTGGTTTTGCTATAGATACAGTGTTGAGCTTTTGACTCTTATTTAGTAGAAATAAAGAAGTGTATTATGCTTCTCCATTTTTAATATGTCTACAGATCCTTTTTAGGGGAGGGAAGTCATAGCATTTTTCCTGTTAATTCCATCATTGCCTCCTCTATGTTTTTTTTTTCTCACCAAGAAAGTTTCTGAAAACCAAGGTTTGGCGCTGTGAGAACAAGGTGTTGAGGGGCTTAGTCTTGCATTGCTCCCTTCATTCCCTCCCCTGCCAGCTTCCTCTCCAGTTTCAGTTGAATCATAGACAGACATTTCATCCTGAGGAGCAAATGATGGTTTTTCACTTTCTCTGAAAAGCAGAAACAATCCTAGTTTGCTAGGTGACCATGAACTGTAGTTCTAGTAGTTCAAAGGAAACACCAAAGAAGAAGACCTGGAATCCCCATACATACTTAGAGAAGGAACATGAAAGGAGAAGGAAGCTTGAAAGACAGAGGTTCATTCTCACTGTGCCAAGAGGCAACACTTTCATATTCTGACTAAGGCAACATAACAATATTCTGTATTGGAGGAAGCTATGGGGTACTTAGGGGCTTGGTGGCTCAGTGGGTAAGACGCCAGGCTTGTCGATTGGAAGGTCGCAAGTTAGGAGGTTCGAATCCCTAGTCCCGCGTGACGGAGTGAGCTCCCGCACTAGCTCCAGCTCTTGCCAACCTAGCAATTCGAAAGCATGCAAATGCAAGTAGATGAATAGGTACCACAATGCTGGCTCTTCGGCTAACAAACGGAGATGAGCACCGGCCCCTAGAGTCGGACACGACTGCACAAATGTGCGGGGGGAACCTTTACCTTTACCTTTATGGGGTACTTGGTCAACTGCCTTAATAAGCTTTTTTTTTTAGAAAAAAGAAAGTGGACCAACATTTCCCTCTTCATTACAATATTAGAACTGTTTCTAAGCATGCTTACTTGAAAGCAAGTTTCATTGTGTTCATGATCCAGAGCTTAATACAGATGCCCTTTAGCAAATGTTGGTCAATACTCAAAAGGGGGTTACATAAAACTAACATCTTTGTACCAGCTGCCCAGTTCAGGTATGTGTTTATAGCTCATTACAGCACCAACCTGTACAGAAATGCCACAGGTCTGGGCAAGTGAATGAAATTCTTTTGTGACTTGCAGTTCAACAGGCTGTTAACTAAATCCCAATTTTAGAGTCACCTGCCCTACAACATTGTTTTCAAATTAGGAAATTGTTTTCAAATTAGGGACATCAGACTTATGTTTGGAGTTACATTGATTGGATTATTACAAATAAGTTATATAGGGGCAGGCAAAAAAGAAGTCTCATGCAATTAGATTAAATATAATATAATATAATATAATATAATATAATATAATATAATATAATATAATATAATATAATAATATAATATAATATAATATAATATAATATAATAATATAATATTATAGATAAATTAGTCTCCAGATAAAAAGGGCATTTTTTTAAATATTAAGGGAAGATTTATGAAAGAGGAATGAGATGCAAGGTAACTACAGCACACTTTTTAATATTTAGCCTCCTTTGCAATTTAAACACCGGATAACTGCTTCTAGGGCAAAAGAGCATGTAGCACAACACTATTCTGTAAGATGGTAAGTCGTAACATATAGATGTTACAACTTAAACAATAAGGGCTCCACTTTTATAGAACTCAGATAACATGGAATTATCTCTCATTGAATGAAACTAAGAATTCATATGTTATTCCTATATAAATGACAAAGCACTGGAAATTTGGGTAATTTGAGATATAAAAGTGAAATATAAATAATTGGTTTCAATCCAACAAGTTCTTTGTCAAATGCTGGCATTTAGAAACCAAAGTCACATGCATCCTACTAACTAGGATTTCTTAACCCTTTCGTAATACTTAACATGTCTTCATTGTCAGCCTAGGCCAAGTAAATTAAATTTCTGAAAGTAGGAATCCAAAATCCACTATTTCAGTTTATGCAAAGAACCCACCAGGAAATCCCCCATCTCTATGGTCCAATTAAGATGTGATACTACAATATAATTTAGTCTTTTAAGCAATCTTGTTCAAGCCATCAGGACTCAATGTTCCCCTCCTATGACCAGCAGAGGAGCTGGGAATTACCTGCTTCTAACCATAAACTTGCCACAGTTTGTTATGCCTGAAGAAAAAATGTTAATTTAAACTACAGTTTATTTAAAAATCATGAGCAAATGTCTGATTACAATTTGTCCCAATAAGCCACAATTTATCTAATTATAGTTCTTAATTTGGATGTGACAAATTCAGTTACTTTAAACCTGGATGCAGAAGCTTCCAATCTTACTCTTTCTAACAGATCAGGAGGACATGTTCAAAATTAGACCTCTAACGGGCATGTATGTGCAGCACTAAATGTGTATAAACTGAGTTATACAACAATATAATTCAGATTCATATTCTAGAAGCGTACCTACATACAGAGGCAACTCTCCCATAGTATCTACCTGGAGGATGCAATCTGGCAGGGTTAGCACGCTCCAGGTTCTTTCAATTAAATAATTCCCCGGAAGCGTGCCTTCTCTATAGCAGCGCCTGCCCTCTGGAATGAGGACCTTCCTGAGATCTGAATGGTCCCCACCTTACTGGTGTTTCAAAAGGCCCTGAAGATGTGGCTTTTCACCCAGGCCTTTGGTGAGTGTGATTGAAGCCCCTCTTCTTTTTCATTGTTCCCATCCAAGTTTGTTATCTCTGCCCTGTTTTGCTTTGTGGTGTTTTCTTTCTTTCTTTCTTTCTTTCTTTCTTTCTTTCTTTCTTTCTTTCTTTCTTTATTTATTTATTTATTTATTTATTTATTTAAATTTATATCTTCGCCCATCTCCCCCAACGGGGAACTCTGGGCGGTTTTTAAATGATTTTAACAATTTGTAAACCACCCAGAGTTGCCAGGAGAAAAGGTAGCATATAAATTTAATATACTGTTAGTATTATCCTCAGTTTATTACTGAATTGCTTTAATATTATCTACAAAAACTGACTTTTGGGGCAAATGCCATACCTAATTTCAAACTGTATTAGAACACCACAATGTTTTTGCTTTCCAGACAGCACTGATAATCCACTCTGTGTATGTTTATTTGTATATAGTTCTGCAGTTAAAAGCTAAACTGAGAACAGTCTTTTCTTTTCCATTATAAATCCAACATATTGGAGAAAGAGTTTGAATAAGCAGCCAGCAGAAGGAAGTCTTTCTTGCTTGCCCCACTAAAACTTTTTCTGATCATTCCCAGTTATTCACATTTAATGCAGGAGGAAGGTAACCACAATGCCACAAAAGCAGGAAGCTCTTTTTTCCTCTTCTTCTTCTTTTGCTCTTATTCAACCAAAATGGGATATGATTCAGGTGGCAGTGAAAGTAAGTAGACTTTAGCAACCTTTATTGCAACAAACTGGGTCTTTAATGCAGAACAAAGTATACCGTTATTTCAGGTTGTCTACCTAAGGCTTTTGCCAACTTTCTGACTACTGATGAATCATCACATAAAACAGATCTGAAAGAGTGGAACGCTCCAGGTTTGATAGACTTGAGCCAAGCTCCCACATTCAGTAGACCTGCAGGTTAAGAGCTCAGGAGAAGTAGATTTGGACATAGTTTGGATAAGCAGAGGAAAAGCCAGACCTTACACTACCTAGCCATAGGCATCCTGGGAATGTAACTTTCTAGCATAGGAAGACATACTTTGCAATCTTATACATATTTACTCAGAAGTTTAGAATTGCAGCTTTCAAGGAGGAAGCTCTAAATCAGTGTTTTTCAAACTTGGCAACTTTAGGATGTGTGGACTTCAATTTTTGCTCTAAATAAATCATCTCTCTTTAAATATTTTGATCTCATTACATAATATTTTGCTTGCCTCTAAGGCTTACTTTTATTTGACACAGCAGTGCTGTATCACTAGTTTTAAGTTCCAGTAGAAACTATGAACATTTCATAAATCCCCTTAAACTATACTTTTCAGAATGTGTTCATTTATAGTTCACTTTATTCTCCAGACACCTTAAGTCCAATAGAAAATTTGCTTTTTATTTCATTTGCAGCAGAAAAATAAAACCCTAATGTTAACTTTTGGGGCAACATATGAAAACAAATCTTAAAAAGTGCCAAGTTATGTTTACCTTTAGGCAATTTAATGCTTAAAAGTAACATACACACATATGCATACAAACTTGAATCAATCGATAGGATAAAGCAATCACACAAAGGAATTCATTCATTCATATGATATGTACTGATTTCATTTAGAAGGCTTCTGAAACCAAATGGTAAGAGCTATTGATTAACTCATAAGGAGACTGCACTGATTTAATTAATTAATTGTTTGTATTTACACTCATTTGACTGCTGCCTACTTGCCAGACTCTTGAGCAGGAGAATGTGCTAAATGAACCACAGACAGAAGCCAAACTGCATCCATTTAATCCAAAACTTTTACTCTAAAGTTAGCCAAACAGAAGGAGGAAGACAGAGGAGAAAGAAAATTGGAAATGCCATTTTTGGCAACATATAGTAGAAAGCTGAGGCCAGAATAAATAAGCAACCAATAGTGTAGTCTGTGGTTATTAGACTGTTGGGTTAGGACAGGGGAGACACAAGTTCATGTCCATCCTTTGCTATGGAAGCTCACTGGGTGATTCTGAGACTGTCAATATTTCTCACCCTAAACTACTCTTATAAAGATGTAGCTATGGTAGCAAATTGGAAGAGGGAATATTATGCAAATTGTGAAGCAGGACATATATTTCATGAATGAATAGATAAAATCTTAGGATAAACAGAAAAAATTCTTCCAAACTCTGGAACCTCTCACTAGCTGCTGGAACTTTATGCAGGCCTCCTACGTGGAGAGCACTGAAATTTAGATGACAAATTCTTGGGAATTTCTGTAAACCCATTAGGGATCTAGATTGAGTCCTTGGCTCACCCAGGCAGGTCACTGAATACTTCATGGCAGGAAATATGTTTAAAGGATCTCCTGCTTGATCTGATCCTTGCTTGAGCAACACAGACTTTGGGAACTTTGGTGTGTGCCTATATCTTTAATATCCTTCAGTCCTTCATACCTATTATCCTCCCACCATATCTGTTGGTTTACCTTCCTTTCTGTGATTTAGCCCATAGCTTCTGGCTACCTCCACAGATTTCCTGCCTATGAAATCCTTAGTGCTCAAGAATCGCCATGTCAGCTATCCTTATCTGTCTTGCTATCCAGTCCCCCACCACCACCACAGACTCCCACCTACCTTCCTTCATCTGCCAAGTATGGCTACTGGCAGAGTCCAATAAGCTGCTGCTTTTCTATGTTATTTCTTTTCTCCAAAACCTCTCCAAAACCGTGAGAATCCTTCTGTGTCACACATCATTTGCCTCCTTCTGCTTCTCCTATCTGACACTTTCACATGAAACCCACAGAATTTGCCATTGTTGATCAGCACTTTGAATTCAAAGCCTGCACACTTCACTCTTTCTGAGCCTATGTGGTCACCCCCGTTTTAGTACGCTTTGAACTTCATGGACAGATTAGGCTACAAATCTGATATATAGGTATAGTAAAAATCAAATCCTACAAACCTATGAATAGCATATGCAACTGTAAAATGCTTTATAAATACAGTCTATAGAATGAAGTTAGGCAGGCTTGGACATCCAGTGACTTCACAAGAAAATCAAAAGTGCAGAATATACATATATTAAATATTATAAATTTTCTACAGACAGATGCTGCAGAAAAGGAATTCTCTGCCTTTTGTAGGAGATGTGCAATTGAAAGGTTTCCAATATCCTGCCTGTATCTCTACAACATGCGTTAAAAAGTCATTTTCCCTCAAGTCTGACAACCTAATAAATTATTAATGGCATCTTAAAAGTTTCTGGCATAAATAACTCATTTTTCAATAATCAACAATGAGAACAAGCTCTCCATTCACTGGAGGAAGTCAGCAGGGAGAAGAAGTTACAATCCTCAGCAATTTATTTTATGAACATAGAATTGTGGCCTTGAAGGCGTTGTCATTCTGAAGGCCACGAGATAAATTTCTGACTCTCTAAAAGAATCCAAAATAATGAAAAGAATCTAAAAGCACAGCATTAAATCCAACACATCAGCACTCCCCAAAACACCACCCACTACAAACAACCCAACTGCCCTACAGAGACTTCTGTTGCGGCACGTGTGTGGAAAACTCTTTCATCTTTGAGGGGGCATTTGTTTCAAGCAAGGCTCAATCAAAGCACCCCCTTGACACTATAGCCCCCTTCTAAAAGTAAAGCAGTCATGCTGCTTATATTTCACGCTGCTCCGAGGCCACCTTCACGGTTGACAGGCGCTTCCAGTAGTTGAAGGAGCTTTCTGCATATGTGCTGTACCGAAATCTCTCCAATCTATTGCAAAAGCTGATTGAAGTTGCAAGATAACATGAAGCATCTCTCTGTGGCACATCATGTTGTCTCTTCACCCCAGTAAGGTGCACCACATCACCTTCAGTGCCTCACTGAAGTGAAAAAGCAGCCACACACAAGTCTATTGCAAGAAAGGAGATAGCCAGGTCTCGGCCTAATCATCCTTCCCATTTTCTATTGTGCCATCCCCATATTTGCCTCTGGGACTCCCAAATCACCCCTGCTTCCTCTACTTGCAGCCTTGGTTGATTGGTGATAGCTGACTTTCTGGGATTTTATTGATGTCACTATTGGGCAAACTTTCATAGGAACCAGACAGAGGAGACTGCCATGAATGTTTCACACCTAGACTACTCTCCTGGCAGGTGTTCCCAATTCCAATCTGCATCCCCTGATCGTAGTTCAGAACAGGGCCATTTGGGCTGTTCTGGACCTTCCACACTATTCTCAGGTCACATTACACTGCAGGGCTCCCCACTGGCTTCTTATTTGAGCCAAAGCCCAGTTTAAACTAATGGTGCTTGAGTTTAGAGCCCTCTGGTCACAACCCCGCCAGTATCTGCCTGGTCTTATTTCTCCCTACAATCTTATTTGCTCTTACATTCTTTTGAGCTGGACTTCGTTTCAATTCCTCACTCCAGGGTAGCATTATCTAGGCTTGTAGAGACCTGGTTCAAAGACTCTGGAATCAGCTCCCCCCTTCTCTTCAACTCTGAAAGTGTGGTGGCCTTTACAAGGGACTGAAAGACCTTTCTTTTGATAAGTTAGTTAGCTGATTGGTTTGGGTTAATATAGGGCCTAGTTATACCAACTAACCCTCATTAACCTTGACAGTACCTACATTCATACCTATTTTATTTTATTTTAATTATGGATGTATAGCTGCTTGGTTGCATTGCAGGGCAATCTTTTAAATATGCATGCTTGCTGTGTTTAGCTTGTGTTCATTTCAATAATTGGCTGTTAATCTGTGAACTAATTTTCTTGGATGAAATTTTGTTACTGCTGTGCTTTTTTTCTGATTTGTACCGCACCGTGGTAAATATTTATAGTAAATAAATTATAAACAATTTAAACAATATTATAAATAAATAATAGTAGTAATTTCCTTTCCACATTACCCATATTAGAATGTGATAATCTACTAGGCAGCTTCTATCAAAGCAGTATGAATGCTGTATTACACAAATTTGGTTGTTATTAAGAATACCCTACTGTTTTCTTGGCATGTTTCATAATGCAATTAAAATCCTTTTTTACTAACATGTTTAATGTAACATGAGCCCTACTTTCAGTTCTGAAAAATACAGCAGGATTCATTCTCCTAAACAAAACCAGAAAATTTATGAGAAAGTCTGAAAAGAAAAACACTTGGAACTGCTATCATAATTTCACACCACTGATTGTTGTTTTCACAAAGGCAGACTGAAAAAGTAGGTTACCTAATTTTATCAGATATTCCTTTAGAAACAATAGTTACAATCACAGGGTTGGAAGGGAGCTTCACATGCTAGGGATGGGGAAAACTTCAACCTATCTGGACCGGAGTCAATGTGTCAGGTCCAAGAGTGATGGCGTTTCTCCTCTTCCGATCCCCCTCCATCTCCTTCCCTGCAGAGTTGCCTTGAGAGGATGATTCTCCAGACTTCTGCTTGACTTTCCTTACAGAAGAGTGAAACCAGTTCACTGGAAAGGTGCTGCTTCAAATCATTCTCCATCAGAGTGTGTGTGTGTGTGTGTGTGTGTGTGTGTGTGTGTGTGTGTGTGTATGTGAGAGAGAGGGGGGGGGAGAGGGAGAGAGGGAGAGAACCTGTGTTTAAGAGTCTATCACTATCCAATAGAAGAGAATGTATGTAGTTCAGGGTTGAACTGTGGAGTCCTTGGTGCTCTCTGAGCTTGGTTGTTTGCCGCCCAGAGTCACTTTTATAGTGATATGGGCAGTGTATAAATTTAATAATAAAATAAAATAAAATAAACTAGTGTTGGAATGAATTAAGATCTCCCCCTGCCCTGTATGTTGTCTTCCCCCAGAACACTGTCTGCCTCCATGTTGTCTCTCCCCCCCCAGAACAGGTAAAAGGAAGCCCAATTGTTAAAAGGTTACAAAATAGCATAAGAGTTTGATATTGCCAGAGATTAAGATGGAAAAGGAAGCCCAACTACTAAGACAAAGGGTTCCCTTCCGATTCAATTGGAAAGCTTGACACACAAAAGGTCAGCTCATTCACAGAAATTAGCCAGCCCATTCAGGTAGACCTTCTTCCTCAGCCAAACAGATCTCCATAATAAAATAATAGACTTCTTCCAAGTAAGTGGACAAAGCCACAGCCTGCAGGGAACACAGACAGGAAACACAAACAGCAGGGGGCCCAACCACAGAGCGCCTCCTCTCTGAAATCCGGCAAATTACACTTCTCTCAGGTTCCTAGGGGGCGGGAACACCTTTTGCATAGCAAGGACCAAGCTCTCCTATATAAATGGCCTGTGGGGGAAATACAGGTGTGGCCACCTTCCAACCAGCATACTCTGTACTTCTGTACTCTGCATATGCTCTTGGGAATAAACCCGCAAACCTCTGTTCCAGCAACTGCCTGCATGTCTATTCATTCCTGGCTTGGGACAAACCTTGGTAAGATTACCTTCTAACATTAGGTAGCATCATCACTAGAGTAGAGTAGAGTAGAGTAGAGTAGAGTAGAGTAGAGTAGAGTAGAGTAGAGTAGAGTAGAGTAGGGGGCCTCAGGCACAATCTTTCCCTTATTTTCCTCCCTGCTTTGTCTTCTGTGCCTTGGAAGATTAAGACCATTTCGCAAGCTCAACAGCAGCATTGTGATCTTAACGATCCTCCTTTAGATGATAAAGGGACTTAGAAATAACATCTCAAAATAACCATGACCTAGCCCCAGGTGTAAGGTCACACAGCCACCTAGAAACATATTTAAGGATTCCCTTACTAACTTTGCTCAGACTGAAGAAGCTCCTTCAGGAGCGAAACGTTCCCACTGAGAAAATAGAAATCCAGTTGACACGATTCAAGCTACAGACAATTCCACCTGGATGACTGAGAACCTTCATAGACATATCATCACTAGAAGTGCTAGTGAGTATGGGGTTTGCTCCCTATTTATGTACAGTAGCTTGCCCAACAGGGAGCAAACAAAGAGCACCAAGGACTCCACAGTCTATCACTATGTACAAAAGAGATGCTTATTGTGAAGTATCAGATAGGCATATCCACAGGACCACAGTCAACACACTTTCTCCTGTGGTCCTGTTCATAGCACGCAAGAAGCCAACAGACTTCTTCAGAGGCAAAAGTATTGCTGAACGAAAGAAATCTAGAACACCCCACTTGACCCCAGTGTAATATAGTGCTTAAGATGTCAAACTAAAAAGTATGGAGACCTAAGTTCTAATCTACCTTCATCCATGTGGGGCCAACCACTCTCAGCCTAACGTACCTCACACAGCTGTTGTGAGGAATGCTAGGAAGAGATAGAGCTATGTGTACAACTTTGAGCTCCTGAAGAACAGATGGGCTACACTTTTAGTAAATAAATAATGGAAAGGGGAAGGGGAAAGTATCACCTCCTTCATCCACACAATCTTGAATGCATTAAAAAACATAACAACAATGATCAGCTGTTTGAAAGCATGTAAGAGGTATAAAAACAAAAGCAAAGGTGAACTGAAATGTTTGAGGAAACTATGAGTGCCTTTTTCCTTGCAGGAAAAGGTGTGTGTGTGTGTGGCTGTTTTTCTTTTTTGATTTATATTCCCTGTTACCACTGCAAAACAGATCGTCATCCTCCGTCACTTTTCAGGAAAGTTAGAATCACAGGATGAGAACCGGGTGCTGATATGTAAATAATGACAGAACATGGAGCACATTACAAATTCCTCACTTTATCTTGCTTTGCTTTGAATGTTCAGAGAGGAAATGATAATTCTGGGAAAATCAATCCTGATTAGAGACATGAACAATGAGGCTGGCAAGGAAAATGCAGACAAAATGGAATTCACAAGACAGATGAGTGAAATGTGCAATTTAGAGCCACTTCAAAATACTAAGAGACAAACAAGTTTGTGCAACTTCCAGACTGACAATTATAGCTCAGTGAAAAAATATTCACCCTCTTTCAGATTTTCTGAATTTCTGCACATCTGCGAATGTTATCAGAATGAAGTGAACGTTATCAGAGCTTACTGTAAGCCTGCAGATATAGAAAGGGAATCTGAGGGAACAAATAACACCAAAGCCTTATTTTTGTTACATTCATTACATGATGTGCCAATGTGAAAAAATAAGTGTGTCCTTAGAGTCAGTGACTGGTTGTACCACCTTTAGCTGCAATGATTGAAACCTGATGCTTCCTGTAATTAGTGATCGGTCTCTCAACATTGCTGTGTAAGAATCTTGGCCTATTCCTCCATGACAAATTGCTTTGGCTCAGAAATAATTGGGGTTTTCAAGCAGAACTGCTTGTTTTAGGTCCTGTAACAATTTTTTATAGGAATTAAGTCTGGACTTTAATTTGGTCATTTCAAGACATTGATATTATTATGGTTGGTCACAGAGTCAGCCAGATATTTAGACTGGATTTGGCATTTTTGTCCACCTAAAAGTCCTTCCCAAGGACCTGGGATAGGCAGATGTTGCTGTTTGATGGCGTTAAAGGTATCGTCACAGGATGCAAGCTGTTCCAAGTAAAGCTGCCTTTTGCAATTAACTGATGGTGATTTTGTCAATGCCAATGGTGTTAAAGCGGTGCCCAGGCAGAGTCCAAGGCTGAGTGATCTGAAATTATTCTTCTTTATCCATTTTCTTGTATTTGTATTTGTATGTTTGGGAGCACTGTACAATGCAATTGCACTTCAGCTTCAGAAGGGCAAATTTGAGATGAGCATCAGTGTTCTTAGTGAGCAATGCCTTCTGCACTACTATCTTCCGATTAATTTCATTTTTCCCTAGTGCTCTTTTGTGGTGAAATCATACCAAGATGAGTGAGCCCATTCCTGGATAGTGTTCTGGGTCTTTGTGACTTCTTGTATGATTTTAGGCTACATTCTTGGGCTGACGGTGACACGAGAGTCATTCTTGGGATGATTCACTATTGTCCCAAATCGTCTCCATTTCAAGACTTTGTCTCTGAGTTTGGACTGGTGCAGTCCCAGAACTTTTGAAATAGTTCTATAGCCTCTCCCAGACTGATGGGCACCAATTATTATATTTACAAGCTCTACAATTTTTTAAGTGAGCCATGATATACCTCTACAATCTATGTAGCGAGAACTTTTGTGTGACAAATGAAGGCACAGTTTGTGAGATTTACATAGGATAGGGCTGGCCCAAATCAACCTTTGTTGTTTAATGAAATATTCATACAACTGACCCTAGCTGCCCTTTTAATTGAATGGACAGAAGCAGGAAAACTAATTTCTTTTTCATACTGGTACATCATGTGTTGGATAACTTTGTTTATAACATAAAGAAAGCAAATACTAACCTGTAGTATTATTTGTTCACTCAGCCTGCCGTTATATATTAGTAGGACCTACATGAAGTTCTGTTGCGAAGATATACAAAACTTCAGAAAATCCCAAAATGCTACTACTTCTTCACAGAACTGTATAGTACACCATATTTTTCAGGAAAAGTCCTTCAAAAATGTGATTTAGAATATTTTAAAACGACTATTAATGATGCTGTTCCTGTCTCTCAAACCTGGAAGTTTCCCCCTCTTACAGCAGATAGCAATATTCCCCCCCCTCTCTCTCTGATAAAATCCTGGTACCAGTACAAAAACAACATCAAAGCAACACAACATAAAGCATCAAAACCAATAATCAATAACTGCAAAATGGGCAACAGCAGAACCCAATGCTTTTTTAAAAAGAAATGCTTAAGTGCCAATAGAATACAGAGGCAATGGAAATAAAGTGCCTTGGGGCATACTGTAGCATTCCATATATGGGACACTGCACAGAGAGACATCTCAGCTTTATGTCGGCCTAACTAGTTTATTAGGTCAGGGATCCAAATCAACCTCAAATAACTATCAGAGCACATGGGAAATTATATGGGGAAGAAAGGGGTCTTTAAGATACCCAGGTGCAAAGCTTTTTAGACTGAAAGGTTAACAACTGCACTTTGAACTGATCATGGGAACAAGTAACAGGTTTAGCATGCCAAAAACGCCATTCAGTTTAGCATGCCTAGCGCATACCAGCAATCTAAGTGCTGCTTTTTACACCAACTGCTTTTCAGGGATAGCTCCCTGTAAACCACATGAAGATCCTCCAACCAGGTAACTTGAGAATGAATGACTGGAACACTGGAGGAAGGTGATGCACCTCACAATTTCTCCATTTCCTAAGAGTCTAGCAGCAGTGCCATCTCACGCTAGACATCGGCTACTTCAAGAGGCGTGCAACTCCATCCAACAGAGGTGGCACATCTAAAGCCAAGTCATCTCACCCAACTACTAGCAGCGTTTTCATCTTGTCAGGATTACATTTCACTTTCTTTTGCTCCATACAGTCTGTCACAGCTGTCAGTGAGCAATTTGATAAGGCTGTGCATGCTTCAAAAATTATTTCAGGCATGAGCTTAAAAAAAAAAAAGATATTTTTCGGGTTCGCACAGAAGACTGAAAAAGACCAGTTGTTTTAATGAACAGCAGAGGTGCTAGGTCCAAAGCACCTCTTCAGAATCACTGAAATGTGCACAGCCTACAGTAATATATCTATTCTCTTTCTAGAATCAGATAAAAACACAAGATCAAGCTAGGTAATATCAGCATACTCTGCAATCCAAATCTACCAGTGACTTCACCCAGCAGTTTCACATGGAAGATGAAAGGACTGTCCAGTTCCTATTGAAGATGTTTTCAGACAAAGCCTTCCTATGCTAGAATTGTATAGGATTGCAATAGGGGTTATCAATACAGTTCTTACTGCACCAGTATATCCAACTGGACCTCAAAGAGGCACTGCCAACATCTCATCACAACGTTTTGAAGAACCTGCATGAAGTATTAGGGCACATGAGACTTTGCACGAGTTCATTCAATGGTGCCCTAGACCAGAATAGTTTACTGACCCCTCCTGAGTCATATGTGAATCCTGTACAGAATCGTAAGTGACAGCAATGCAATGCCCCAAGTCCCGTCTCCCACCGCAGGACACAGTTTCAATTAGAAGGGTTCCACCAGAAGTTGCTGGAAGTGCAATAATGACATGTAAGTAACGGCATTCTTACTATACCAGCAAGAGCAGGCACCTATGATGCAATACCTCTCCAAAGCCCAGTGGCTGGCATGCTACTGCACAAACCTGAGATAATAGCAAGAACTTGCAGGGGCAGGTTTCCTGGCAGGGAAAACAGAATCAGGCAGCTGCTTCCTTGCCAGGGACAGGATGTGAGGCTTGTCACCACTGCTGCATGCCTTACGCTGCTATCCTTACTAGAACTCAGTGGTGAGGGAGCTGCTATTTTCAGGGCTACCGTGCAATTTTAATGTTCAATGGTGATTCTGCTGAAAAGAACAGATTCCCAAGAAGAGAACAGAAAACACTTGGAACAATTCATTTGCAAAATTGTTCATTTAGAGATCTTCTAGAGAGAGGGAAGGGAGAAATTGTGTTACGTGTCCTATTAAAAAGGCAGAAAAAACAAGGCAGTTTGGGTTATTATTCATAGGCAGATATAAACAAAATCCCAGCAGATTTTCTCATTTAACCTTTTAGTTATTCTGTTAATTTATATTCATAAATGCAAAGGCATTCTCCTACATGGGTCTACAGGCTTCTACATTGGACTTCCTTAATTATATGCCCCAAATTCTTTATATTAATTCCAAGGAAATAAAAGCATTATTTAAAAATAACATATAGTTCAATTCTGTATGCCAGTTTAGGATGGCATATGATAGTACAAGAACAAGTCGGACCACCACAATTTCTACCAGACAGAAACATGGAGAGTCTTCAGACCCAGTAGAATCACCTGTACTGCCATGCCCTATGCAGAGTTGGCTTCCTTGCAAACCACGGTTTTCAAACCTGAGTTTGAAGAGAATCTGTAAATCCAGATAAGGCAGGAACCTGATTCACCCCTGCTATACAGGTGGTCCTGCTAAATGCTAACCTATGGTTAAAAGTTAACAAGAAAAGGGAAAATCCGTATCAGAGAAGAGAGGAAATACATTACTAAGGCAAAATTCTGAATTGCAAATCATGGCTTCTAGGGGGACATATCTTCAACAAGAAAATATCCACGGCTCGGAAGAAAAGTGAAGAAACTTTGTTACAGATACCTTGTGACTTCGTGCTGCAGCAGGGCAACACTGGGCACATAAAACATGACCCCAAAGAAAAGCAGAGACTCGCTGGCAAACTTGTCCAGCTGCTTTTTCAAAGGCTTCTCCAGTTCCACCCATCGCACTTGCTGGCTCTTGTTGTGAAACCAAAGGCCAAAATAGTGTGTCTAGAGGGAAAAAAAGTTTAGAAACAAACAAAAAATTATTCTCTGGTCACGTTTAAGTTTATGAAAAAAACCTTTCTCTTTTTTCCCCTCTCCCTTATATTTACACACGAGTATATTAATACAGAGGGGGCATGGTGGCTCAGTGGTTAAGACGCCAGGCTTGTCGATCAGAAGGTCGGCGGTTCGAGACCTGAGTGCCGCGTGACGGAGTGAGCTCCCGCACTCGCCCCAGCTCTTGCCAACCTAGCAATTCGAAAGCATGCAAATGCGAGTAGATAAATAGGTACCACTTCTGTGGGATGGTAACAGTGTTCCGCACGCGTCATGCCGGCCACATGACCGCAGAAGCGTCTTTGGACAACGCTGGCTCTTCGGCTAACAAACGGAGATGAGCACCAGCCCTTAGAGTCAGACACGACTGCACAAATGTACGGGGGGAACCTTTACCTTTACTATATTAATATTGAAGCAGCTAGTAGCCATGTGTTTCATTCTTCCACGCAATATGCTTTCCAATTGTTACTATACAAATTTGGGAATGGAGTCACAGGTCTTTCTGGAGTAACCTAATGATGGTGTTTCATGAGGCATCTGGCTTCAGTACATTTGGGGTCATAAAATAAGCTCTTTAAAATTACGTTATAGAAGAGATGCAGCTGAAATCCCCTAATCCAGAAGCCATCCCAAACATCACATTTACCAAAATTTAAAACAGGGCCAAGAATGGTCATGTACATCCTTTATCCAGTTTCTAAACTTTAAGCAAACGTCTCCTTCCCATTCCCCAAACCCACCTGCCTCACTCAGGGATAGGGAACCTTTCGCTGGTAGCTGAAGGCTGGGCAGTATGCAAGGCCATAAGGCAAAGAGAGTTTGGCAGGGAAAGCATTTTCAAAAACCCAAGCACCCTAAAGGTATTTTTTAAAAGACACTCAAACCATAGTTTTGTATATTTAAATAAACATTAAAGTAAATACTTCAGCTCTCAAATAGCCACCTAAATGTCAATCTTCAGCAGTAAACTACAGAATGACCAGTTTTCAATCCCTGGCATTGCCAATTAAAAGGTTCAGGCAGCAAATAATGGGAAAGATCTGTAGCTGTAATCTTGCACAGCCACTACCAGTTATTAGGCTCAATAACAGATTAACAATATTTTCCAGCCCGTCTCCCTCCCTAAATTACTGAAATCTTCCAAGGGTATATGACTCTACTGATTTAGGGAAAAGAATTTTCTTTGGAAGAACCACCAGCTCTTGGGGAAGGAGGTGCCTAGAGGGGACATGTTGCCACTTTCTGGCTTCATGTGGCTTTTGGGTCTTACCAAAAACATTACTCATGTTTAAATCTAATCAGCAACATTAAAAGGTAAAGGTAAAGGTTCCCCTGCACAGTTGTCTCCAACTCTAGGAGCCGGTGCTCATTCCCGTTCGTTAGCCGAAGAGGCAGCGTTGTCTGAAGACGCTTCCGCAGTCATGTGGCCGGCATGACGCGCACAGAACTCTGTTACCTTCCCACCGAAGTGGTACCTATTTATCTACTTGCATTTGCATGCTTTCGAATTGCTAGGTTGGCAGGAGCTGGGGCGAGTGCGGGAGCTCACTCCGTCACGCGGGGCTAGGGACTAGAACCTCTGAACTTGCGACCTTCCGATCGACAAGCCTGGCATCTTAACCGCTGAGCAACATTAGCAGGATTTAAAGCTGGATTCAAGTTTTGGAGTTAGAAGTTGAGTTTTTTCTCAATGAATATGTTTTTTATTTATCACCAGAACAACAATTTAGCCTTAACTTGCAGGTAGGATCAGCAGCTGAAATATTTAATGTCCTAAGGAAGGAGGAGTGGAAGGAAAAAGGAAGAGGGGCCGACCAAGGGCAAGATGGATGGATGATATTCTGGAGGTGACAGACTCAACCATGGGGGAGCTGGGGATGGTGACGGCCGACAGGAAGCTCTGGCGTGGGCTGGTCCATGAAGTCACGAAGAGTCGGAAGTGACTGAACGAATAAACAACAAAGGAAGGAGGAAAAGATGGTTGCTACAAGAGATCTAGGAACAAAAGGAAATTATTTTCCTATCTCTTTTACAGTATGATAAAGTATGATTTCCATTTGTAATTTGGTAACATCATTATTAGTAGTAATTGCTCACTGGTTTCCAATATTTGTTTACTGCCTCAGTCCCTAGGAAATTCACCTTTTAAAAAAAAAATTTTTTTTTTAAAAGTACGAAAACTAAAACTGTATCTTTAGAACAGCTAGACTAAAATAGACCATCATCACAAATCAGATAAAACTATTTGAAATATATATTTAAAAGGTCAAATAATTAAAGCAGCCAGTTCAATGCCTTAAGGTTAAGAAAAAAAGGACTTTGAGGCCTCTCAGAGAGTTATTAAAAGGAAATTTCAGTTCCTAGGCTGAAAAGGTCTCAGTTTAGGGCTCACAAATATAATTGATGTCAGATTTGAGAAATATTTATGGGATGGATGTATAGAGAAAAATGCAAGATAAAACAATTGGTGGAACTCAGCAACTAATTTTACCAGATATGAAATCTGATATATTTTAAATATTCCTGGACCACTTTTAATTTAACACTCCTGGAGCTGCATTTCCTTCTCAACATCAAATGGCAGAGACCTCAGTAAAAATACGGTCCTGAAATTATTTGTGGGGGAAAGTGAAAACAAGCATAGCAATAAACGTTATTACATGTATCAACCAGAATCCAAGTTTCCTGCATCAGCTGTGATGCCAATTATCCAAAATGACATGTGGTTTAAACTTACATCAGTTGGAAGAAAGCTAGAACTGTAGAGTAATTTAAAACAGCTTTTAAACAGCAGCAGGTTTTGATAGCTTTTTAAAAAATGTACTACAGTACAGTAATGCAAAAGTCATCAGAAGAGACTCCAGAAGCCTGGCAAGCAATAGCGGTTGTAAAGAAAGCTGCTCCTTGTGTACCTTCAAACATTTTTGTGATGACTACACAGTTTGTGGTAGAGGATTTGACCTCCATGGAATGCAGGAATGCCATGTAGCTCATTCTACATTAACCCGAATCTTAACTAGCTAACTGAATTATCAGATCACAACTGCAAGAGCTAAGAGATAACATGAGTTACAGGAGCTGCGTGCCAGCTATTTTACCGTGTTTTTAGTCATAATTCCTGGCTTATTATATATCATTCTGATTTTCCTTTGGTCTTGCTCATTTTTTAAAAATAAAAATCAGAATTATACGTAGCAAGGAATGTTGACCAACCATTACCTGGATTAGCAAGAAGTCCCTGACTTGATCTTAAATGAGGTCAAAACCTTACCCCTTCCAAAAGCAGTATAGGTAGCAATCAACTGTCCATCTATGCTGCCTACAAAAATTTACAGGGTGAGAGACAGAGAAAGAGAGAGAAAGAGAAGGTCCTCATTGTCTTATTTGTCCCATAAGAACATTAGTGTTTACTTCCATTACCTTCCTAATGAAGGAATTTAAATAACAGGAGTCTCATTCTTTATACTTTGGCATCATCCATAAAGAGAACAGGACCTCATGCAGGGCTATTGTTCAGCAAAGAAGAATCTTCTTTAGAATCACAGCAGCTGATGGCATACAGCCCCAAAAGCAACTTAGTGGAAACTTGTCATCAGCCACCCCCTCTGTGGCCAAAATGCAAGATCAAAATATTCTACTCTTAGCGGTTTCATACCATTGAAACCTCTTGGCCTAACTCTGTGGAATAAAACACAGTGGCACTCCCACCTGCAGAGCTGGGTTCTGGAAGGCTAGCTTGGGGTGGGGAAGGCATTTGCTGTGTCTACGGCAACTGCCTTTGCATGATTCTGTCTTTTCAGTATGAATATGAACATCCAGGTTTTGGAGCGAGATGAATTTGGAGCCTGTATGCTGCTCTTTCTCTTTGTCATTGAGTTGGGTGAGACTGAACAATGAACCTTTGCTTGGGTTCAATCGTGAGCTGGATTAGGGCCAATAAAATGAAAGTGAGTTTTGAGAAGAGGCCCTGTGGGGCTGATCACCCTTTGTCCAGCATTCTTGTGTTTCAGTTGTTATGGGTGGAGATGCACGCCCATTCAAATAGATGCACGCCCATTCAAACAGATGCACACCCATTCAAATAGCAAGACTGTAACTTGAAGATTCAGCCTGGGCACTAGAACCTCAGGTAATCTCAATGGCCCAAAGCAATTTTTAAAATAAGTTTTCACTAATTCACCAGTTGTAACTGTCCCTGGCCATGAAAATCAATCTTTCATACCTGTCTGGTAGTGCTATAATACAGGACTATGGGGCTGCCCTTGGAGGTTAAAAGCAGAACAGAACCACTATGGAGTTAACTGATAGAATCAGCCTTATTCATGTTAACACCGTACTTGAAGGATTGTATATGTCCTAATTCAAGGTAGAAATACAAGCTTTAAATAACGGGATCCAGATGTTTGAAGGTGTCTCTCTCCCCATACCAAAGTGTCTTCTGCTTTGAGAAACTCTTCTCTATCAAAGATGAAGGGAGCTATTTTGGCATTAGTGCTCTGTTTCATGAATGCACTACCTTCCCTAAAAAGATGCACTCAGCACCTACCTACCTACCTACCTACCTACCTACTTATTTATTTATTTATTACATTTATATCCCGCCCATCTCCCCCACAAGGAGGGACCCTATAATCATTCGTCTGGCAGCAATTTTGGTTATTTTCATTTCCCTAGGCATTTTCATTTGAAAAACACCTTAGCATTTAGTGCAATCATATTCATGCTACTATTATACTGTTATGGTATTTTAGTATTTTACAACAGCAATAACTGATTATTTACCCTTGCTGCTCATTGCTTTGGAATCAGTTGGATGCAGGGTGTTACAAAATGTTTTTTATAATAAATAAAATATAGACAATTCAAAGAGTACATCTATGATGTACAGAAATAGAGTCAATTGTGATGGAGATAGTGGTACTGCTGGTCCATGTTTTGCTGAAATAAAGAGTTAGTATCCATCCAAATTCTATAGAACAGGGCTTTCCAAACTGTGTGTCGCGACACAGTACTGTGTCGCCTGGGGGCCCCAAGTGTGTCGTGCGACAACCCGGAAGCGCTGATGGCGCGCCACGGCCGCCACACGTGGCAGTGTGCACAGCAGCGGCAGCGGGCCATCAGCGCTTCCAGGTTGTTGCACGACAAACCAGGATGCCGCCGCTGGCACGGTACACAAAAATCTGAAAGCGCAGCGGCGGCAGCAACCCGGAAGCGCCGCCACCAGCGCTTCCGGGTTTTTGCGCGCCGCAGTGGCGGCGGTGCTTCTGGGTTTTTGCGCACCGGCCGTTGGTGTCGCCAACAGCAAAAGTTTGTAAAGCCCTGCTATAGAATACAGTCCCACATATACTTCACAGGGGGGAAAATGGCCATTAAGCATAGAGGCAAATCCATTAAGAGTAACATAAACTTTGTGCTTTTAGTTAACGAATGAAAATTTTGCTTGCTCCCTTGGGGTATAATTTATACTATTCTTCAGAGTGACCCAAATTTCACTCATATGAACATCTGCACCCAATAGAAAGCTTCCAGGATAATTGGGATATCCTTTAAAGCTGGTGCAGGCCATTTTTATTTTATTTTATTTTCAGTGAAGGGCACCTCCACAACTCCTATGGAACTCACTGCTTTTGTCAGAAGGACAAGGCACTTTGGGGCATGTAATGTTGTGACTCAACTAAAGGGGTGAGGCTGGCCCCCTCCCAACGCTGCTGGAGCAACCTCTTGCTTAAAACAAAAATAGATGGCTGAGGGCTGCAGGGATGGGTAGAAGGTACTGTAGTGACATAATGACATTACCAGAGAGCAGGAGCAGAATTTTCAGTCTGATTTTTCTCCTCCTTTATGATTATTTTTGAAATAAAGTCAGCCATAACATTCATACACCCTTTTTTAAAAACTTGGTGGGGAAATCACACCACTGTTATTCAGCAGTTTGTCACTATATTTCAAACGGTGATTTCCAGTTCTGTGGCTGAAGTAAACAGCACCATTCTTCCGTTTAGAGGAAACACAGTTATTGTGCTCCAGGCTTTGGGGGCAATAAAATCTGACTTGTGAAGAGTTTTGTGATAGTAGTGAATTGAGATTCATGCTGAAACTCCACAATACTTCAGTGACAATTGGCTGACTTTCTAAACACACACTAGACTGTATTGCTAGAATCAGCCTTACCTGTCATGGACTGTTTAATGAAACAGAAGAAAAAAATGGACTTTAAGGCACTTCTTCCAGCAAAACAGACACATATTTCATAGGTATAGCCACCCCCATTTACAAAAGTGGTCTGACGTCATGTGTGAATGTGGATGTATTGTTATCCCCTCCAAATGTAAAGCAGCCTTTTGCTTATGGACAAAGAGGAAGATGTTCCCTTGCATATTAGTTAGAGTTTTGTCCTGACAGGAAATAACACTGAATCACAATCCAAACTATAGGTAATCGACTGCCCTGTTGTTTGTGTAAGCAAGGTATGTTTGCCAAAGTTCCATTCAGTGATAAGATTGGACCAAATCCAAGAACACCACGATTCTAATAAACAGATTCCAAACAGCCTGAGCTAAAAATACACCAAGTGGCAAGTGACAGATGGTCTTTTCCTGGGTTCCCCTCACCTCTGGTAATTCCAGCCTCTGAGCCACGGCCTCCAAGCATTCTTGCCCAGTGCTCTCCACAGACAGGGTGCACTCAATCACACTGTTGTCCAATAATCGAATCCGGGTCATGAAACAGTTCTTGCTCCGGACATTATAGCGCCGTGTCCTTCGCAATTTCAGCCCAAAAGGCATGACTGTTAAGCTAAAGAAGCTATCCCTCTCCTTCTCACACTTTGGGTCTTCTTAGTAAGAAAGCTTTGAATGCTGTTCCTCTACTTCCAGCTCTTCTCCTCCAGGTTTGCAAAAGGTTGCCCATACCAAAGGTAGATACCACAGCAATACCCTGAAAAACAGCAATACAGAGTGTGGTTAATTTCCATGGAGTTGGTTGGGAAAGGATATTTCCCTTGGGGTAGTAACAGCTGTTGGCTCTCAAAGATAGTTCAGACCCATGGCCTTGGATCCCAAAAAATTCATCTGGCCAAACCCACAAATGACAATTTTCTTTGAAGAAACACTGTATGGGTACATGTCCAACATGTTCTCTTTGAACTCACTGTCTACTACTAATGATTTCCTTCTTCAGTTCTGGACTAGAAAAAAGAAGCATACCACTAAGCCAAAGGATAGAAATTGAAAACAGGATCAGAAAGACTGCCAGACTGTCTGCATCAATTGTGGTTTGCAAACAGAATTCCATCTTGGGGATGCAAGTATTCTCATAACCTGGCCGAATGCTCCTTGGCCTTTTCCACTGGAGGTTAACTAAAGTTAGTACAGTGTGAAGTAGAAAACATGGTACCAAAAGTAGCCTTAACCATAATTAGCACTGGTGCACATCCATAACAACTTTCAATTATTATTAATGCTGATAAAAACAGGAATTAACACTGAAGCATTTCCCAAGAGGTCTCCTTCTTGGGAACATTGTTGTGGAAAGCCAAAAGGTTTTATCATACAGAAAGAGGATTCCAAAAGCCAATTCATTTCTTAAAATAAGAGTTCTAACACAATCATCGGGGTAGGATGAGGCTGGAAACAACTAAGATGGTATGTGGATGTATGGGAGAATGCTACATACTGGAGTGCCATGAGTTTTTAACGAGTTTTTATAGATTTTCATTCTAATTGTTTGGGGGGTGGTTGATGTTTTGACTGTTTTGTGTGCTCCCCAAGGTTGTTGTTACAATATGAGTGGCTATATAAGTCTTTTTAAATCAATCAATCAATCAACACAGGGTTACCACAGTTCAGCCCCAAGCAATCTCATTTGCGTATTATTGAAATTAACTTTACTATTTAGGCAAATCACGAGGAAGACAAGAAGTCTTCCTGCTCTTGTCGTTTTCTGCTCCAAATTGATACCTTCAAAGTAGTTTCACACTTTTGGGAAACAAAAGACTGGAGAGTTGTTGGCTTTCTTTTTAATCTGCCCCTGCAAAGACTAAACAAAATTGAAGACAACTGTATATGCCAGTAAGTTATGGGTGTAATCCAGCACATGTTTCTAGCCTCCATTACTATAATAAACCCTACTTCTGAGGAAACATGAATAAGATTCCACAGGTAGTAGGGACTCTTGTTCCCTCAGCTGGAGTATACTGCTGTCAGAGGTTCCAATATTTCTAATGCCCTAGCATCAGACCAGCAGCTAAGAAAGTAAGACATGATTGCATTTTCCCTCTCTGGTTACCAGAGCTGTTGTTTTTCCGATTGCAATCTATGGGAAAGAAATGACTATTCTAAATTTTTCCCATAGTTGGGAGCAGAGAGGAACCTAGCCCTGTTTATCTAAGTACGGAGGGATCCAACTGGGTAGAGAATGGAGTCTCACAAACAGTGCTGAACTTTATTCCCTGAGTGCCCTACATTCAGATGGAGGTCTGAAGAGGACATGCACTCACATTAGCTTGAATGAGAATATGCCTCTCTTGGTGATCCAGGACCCTAATAAAACAGGCCTCCAGATCACATGGAGGGCTGTACCGACATTCAGGATAACTAGAAATATAGCTCTTCAGATCTCCATCTGATTATGTGGAACGGAAGGATGGAAGGACAGAGCTCTGAGCACAACCCAGTTTGAACCCTACAAGTACTCAACTAGATATCTGAACAAGTTTTCAGTTCCTTCCCCATTCTGCTTGCCCCTTTCTCTTGTTCTTCTCATGTCAAAGCCCTGCCATTAGGGAAAAAAGGCTGCAGATATGTAGAATGGTTAGAGTGATTTTTACAAAGAGACAGCTGCATAGAATCCTGGTAAAACCTAGCCAATCAAGCAACAAGGCTGGGGAATTCTGGGATTGTAGTCAGAAACATCTGAAGGCATCAATTTGGAGAAGACTACAGCAAGACAACGCAATCCATTCTGTAATCTAAGACAACAGCTAGAAATGAAAAAGTAGGAAGAATGGAAGGAAACTAGACAAAGATCATTAAGGGCAGGATTGGTTCATGTCTAAGTTTTGCTTTTGCAAATTGAAAATCAAAACTACTTGGCAATGTTATTATCCTTATTGTTTTACTTAAATAGATTTCCTTTCATCAGAACAGGCACTCCCTTAGATTCATTTAATTTCAGAATTGTGTGCTATGAATAAAAATACATATTCTTTTGTATTTCAAGGCTTGCAGAAACAAGGAGACAACAACTGACAAAAGTAGCCTATAAAAAGTGTGGGGACAAATTATGGATAAATATAATTCAGGTGTAATTCAAGGGGCTGGTTATGATCAATTAAGCCCGACATGGCGTACAGCCTGGTTTTTTGAGGGACTGCCTATCTCCTGTGGTATCAGCCCAGCCAGTACAATCCAACAGGCTTGGCAAGTTCCGGTTTCCTTCAAACAAATAGCGTCATTTATCAGGACCCCAGACGCATGTCTCCTCTGTCATGGCGCCTGTCCTCTGCAATAAAGTTACCCCTGAGATCTGGGTGGCTCCGACCCTGATGGCATTGCAGAGGGCCTTAAAGACCTGGCTCTTCTCCCAGGCTTTAGCTAGGGTAGTTGGAACCCCTTGAAGGGTGTATGTAAGTTGCTGTTGGCCAGATTCACCACCTTGTTATCTTTTTTTAATTAGGACTGTATATTGTTATTTGTTTTTATTCTATGAGCCACCCAGAGTTGGAGTCGGATGGTGTCCAAATCAATAATAATAATAATAATAATAATAATAATAATAATAATAATAATATCAAAATGCATGTATCATGACTCCAGAAAGAGGAGGAATCAAGTTATATGTATTTTGATCTTATTAAGACAGTAAGATCTCATCCAGTTTAAGTGGCCTGTTCCCTGCTGGGGAGGGATAAGTACAGAAACATCACTTGGGTGGTTGTGAGGATTATTCTTGCTATTTGGCAGTTAAAATCACTTGGATTTGTTCAGAGTTGAACAGTTTCATAGGAGTGCCTGAGGCAGAGTTTTGTAGGGTTATCTGGAGTGAGTTTGTGCCTGTGACTCCTAATGAAGTGGAATGAAGTCCTCTGGACTGTGAGTTCAGCGACCTGTTCGTTAGATTCAAGTCCTTCTTGGCTGGTCAAGGCCACCTGGGAGATGACCTGTTGCTGGGTTCATGCAGTGACATCTGCTTCTTTGAGGGAAGGAGTTGTTCCCACCACCTTGGGCGAGGCTGTGTTGTGCCCCCTCCTCAAGAGGCCATCACTGGACCCAAAGTCCTGGACAATCTCCATCTACTCTCCAACCTTACTTTTTTAGGGAAGATTGTAAAGTCTTTTTACTTTGTATATCCTTGCTGTTAAAAGTCAGAAGCCACATCTTTTTGTAAATTTGAAAAAAAAATTCTCTTGTTTCCACACTTTTTTTTGTTTTTTTTCCTTTGTTTGTAGTTTTTTGTCTTTTTGTAGTTTTTATTCTTCTCTAGAAACCTAATAAAATTTACTATAAAAAAAAGATTGTATAAATAAGTAAAAGTTTACAAATATTCTATACATTTATAAATATCATAATTACACCCGTTCCCTTGATGCATATTTATGAGATTAAATATTCAAACTAGCCTCTGACTATATAAACATATAATGATTTTCTCGAGTTGAGCAAAATTCCTGGCAATTATATAGAAATGTCATTTTCTTGGCAGCAATACTGAAGTAATATATTGTTGTGGTGGGATGGAGGTTGCTCCCTAGTCTAATCTACAGCCTTCATATTACCTGGTGCTCTCCCATACAAGTGCTAACCAGGTATGACTAACCTTAGTTGTTTTAATCATGCAAGGTCAGTTAGATTCTGCATATAAATTGCATAATAGTTATCACACTCACGTAGCTTGTTTCTCTGAGACATTACAAGACTCAGGATGCCAGAGATGGAGCTGAAAGGAGAGTTCCAATTTCTGATGGGGAACTCATATCTATAAGGCCCTCTGGCCCACCAGTCAGACTCCATAGCTGCTTTATTCCAAAGTCAGGAAAACTCTTGACTTTGGGAATCTCCAAAAAGGACAGAAGTAGGAGAAAAACCGGATTGGAAAGTACATATAGTTCTTGGAAAGCCAGCACATTTCCAACTGAAGAGTGTATTAGACCAGCTTGAGAACTGGCCTAAATTTACTATTTTCCATTGCAAGCAATAAGAAGCAAGATTTTGGGGGCATGGGGGTGGAATCAGAACTAAGGTGCAAAAGTTTCACTACTGCCATGCCTAGTTATAGCCCATAGGGTCCGATGCACTTTCCTGAAGACCTGAGTGCCATGTGGGCTGAAAGATAGGAACTAAATACTAAAAATAAATTGGAATAAATTAGGATTGTCTTATATATAAACTAATTTTTTGCATTCACATGCACTTCTGAATAAATCTAACATATAGTGAGTGTAAAGGATTTTAAAAAAAAACAGAATATGGTTTTCTTTCAAATAGCTTTGCCCAAATACTTCGTACATCTATTCATAATGAAGAATGAGGAAATATTAAAAATGGCATGAGAAAAAAATGTGTAAAAGCTGTGCTTATAAGAGTGGAATTCAATGTTGCAGAATCCAATGCATGTTTTCTCTTTACCATGTCCCACTGCATGGATGTGAACAGCCGCTCCTTGCTTATACTTACATAACCCTCTTTCTTAACAATATGCTTGGTCAGCATAGAATGTTCACCATAGTTAGTGAGTGGGCTACCGCAGAAGAGAGGTAGAACACTCAATCTCTCCTTTGCCAGCTCAAACAAAAAGAAAGGCACACTGTTCGCCCACCCATCCAAGTAGACTACTTGGTTCTTCCAGCGGCTCTTTCCTGACATTGGACTCAGGTTTTATGACTGTAGAGTCTTTGCCAGAGCACAGAGTTGGTAGTGTTTGGCTCTCCAGAAGGGGGGCTACAACAGACACAATTCTTCATTAATGCCCAGGCTAGGGCTGGCTAGGGCTGATGGAAGATGAGTAGACTCCACATTGGTGGTCAAGGCAGATATCATTCTATCTCTTCTATGTGTGCTGCATGTCCTGCATATTCAATAAAGAAACCAAACAGGAAGGGGATGTTCTGCCTTCTTCACAGTTGCTGCCTTTTTAGCCTACAAAATATTTTACTAGCCTGAACTTTACTCATAAGAGGAACTGGCCAAAATAGGGACAGAATGCTCTATCCATTCACCATTAAACCTTTTTTCTAATAGTTAGTAATTTGTTGCTTGAATTCTTACAGGCAATTTTTCAAGGAATTTTGCCTGAATGATTCCCTCCCTAGTTTCAGGTGTAGCAAAACTCAAAATCTCAAAACTCTAGTGTGCTCAGAAGTGAAGATCATAATTCATAGTTTAATTCTTTGAATTATCTACAATCCTGGCCAAACTGGTTCACCAAACACCATTTGTGAAGATATGCCCCAGGCAAAGTTAACACTGGTGACTTGATAGGTTCTCTGACTGGAGATTGGGACAGATACTCCTGTTTGACCTAATTCATCCAGCACATATCTTCGCTATCTGGAAAAGGCTGGGCAAATTAGATTTCTCTGTGGAGAAATGGCTGAAGTCAGAGGATAAACCTTAAATGACACAATCAAGTAGTATCAGATAAACTTTGCTTCTGACATCATCTGGTATGGCAGATCAGCTTGCATTTCTTCAACATAAAACAGTTCTTCACTCTTGATCTAGATTCTGAACTAACTAGAGCTAAGATGTAACAAGGAAGTTAGTTGATTAGTTCATAACTGAAAGCAGACACTTTTAAACCTTAACAACAATAGAGAAGGAGAGGAAAGACCAGAAGCCTGATACTAACTGCAGTGCATGCAGAAAATGACAAACCCCTGGGGCTTGTAGCAGCAAAGTCAGCAACAAACTGCTAAATTTTAGGGCTATGCTTTCTTACAATAAACTTATGATTTAGCCTAAGAACTGGTGACTGTCTCAATGCCATCTACTGATCTCTGCCATCTCCATTTGTATTCCAACATTCTAATCAATATCTCACAGTGCCTCTCAGTAAATTCAACACAATTTCCTCCCATGTAAAATGTGCAGCAGGATTGTCACTTTAAACAGGACCTTTGAACATCTAATTTTTCATTCTTCAGGTGCAAGCAAGACCTAAGAGTATTCCCAGATATCTACTATCAACCTCCTTACAGGTAAATTAAACTCGGCTTTAAATTAAATGCCTATTCTCTTATATTTGAAAGTTTCACTAACAGCTTCTGGAATTCTTCCAGCATTCCATATATTACAGAACTACAGCACACCTATCAGAACTATGCAATTCTGGGCTGGGCATGGATAAGGGGATAATTAGCCCAACTTGCTTGATGAGGTACAAGCCTGCATTTTTAGGAGAGGACATTAAAGAAGTGCCAAATACCAGAGACAGGTTTCATCTGGAAAGATTTGCTTACTTACCTGCTGCTGTATCTACTACTGCTCTGAGTACAAAAACAGGTTTTGAAAAGGAAGCCAATTTTTCAACAAACTAGCTAGAAACAAGAAAATAATGTTAGCGTTCTCAGTTAATTAAATTGTATTTACTACCATAGGGGTCTCCTGTTTATTAGAAATGGAAGAGTCTGCCTTTTTTATTTTCACTTATTTTCTTTAAAATAATATATAATTATTCAATTAGATCATTTAATGTATGCACAAAAATGCATAGAGATTTCATATGCATTTCTATAAATGTATGCACTGTTGTCCACACATCATATGCAAAGTTTTAGCAAGTTATTCCCCCCTCTCCACACACACACACTGGGAAAATGAAATGAGGATATACTTTTTTGCTATCATATTGCTATTCTGTAGCTTCCCCATGCAGGGTTTCTGAGTTGAGAAACACTTCACAGTATTTTCAAAGTATGTATTTTGACATACACAAATATGTACCGAAAATCAACCCACACTAACCAAGTGCTCCACTACAAAGCAACAACCCAACCTCCCACAAGAGAAGCTGTGTAAGAACATTATTCAGATGAGCAGAAACGCACTGCAGCAACCCAGAACACCAGAAAAATAAAACAGACCACCTATATGGCATCTTCCAGCAAAATGGATACCCACGCAACTTTATCAAAAAGTGCCTGACCACTCAACCCACTACAGCACAACCAACATAAGCTATGAAAAGGATAACACTGCCATACATCAGAAACATCTCGGAAACTACCAACAGACTGTTACAACCACACGGCATCACCATAGCACACAAATCAACTAAAACCCTTCAGAACATCTTAAGCAAACCAAAAGACCCAGTAGCCCAAGAAGAAAAAACAGGAGTCATCTACAACATACAATGTAAGGACTGTAAGAGCCACTATGTAGGACAGACAGGCAGAAGACTAGCAGAGCCCATCCACGAACACCAGCTAGCAGTCAGAATTTTTTTTAAAAAAGCCACTATCCCCACCAGCATTTTTTTCTGAAACAATTCCCCTTTCTAATATGGTTTATGCCTTTTTGCTTCAGTTCCAATTCAAAAGGCAAAAACTATGTGAAGATTACTTGGCATAACAGTAATTTTATGTATAACTACTACCTTCACATGCGTCATGCGGCCACATGACCGTGAAAGCGTCTTCGGACAACACTGGCTCTTCGGCCAACAAACAGAGATGAGCACCGGCCCCTAGAGTCGGACACGACTGCACAAAGGTGCGGGGGGAACCTTTACCTTTTACTACCTTCTCAGTTTTCACAAATATCATGGAAGGGACTTTCACATTTCTGCACTCTAAGTAATGTCACCTCAATCCAATTCAGGTCTTACAGTAGCTGTAATTAGGCTTAGAAAAAAAGAAAAGATGCTTCAAGATTTAATTGAAGTATCTACACATTAGGTACTTTAGCCCTAAATAATACTCTCATTCTAACAGAAAGCACAAAAGATGGACTCACTCTGCAGTAACAATATGACCTCAGACACTTATTTAAAGTCCTGAATATATATTTCCTTTAAGTATCAATGACAAGAATAACAGTTTCCACTTTTAATTTTCTTGCTTGTGCTACAATGAAAGTCTTCTCTCAATGACTGCATTATGTAGTCATTTACCCCAAAAATGCATTGCTCCTGGTGACTCCATCTCCGTTGCAAGAATGAAGGAAAAGTCACCATTATGGATCTCTAATGGGTATTGCACAGTTAACCATCAAGTCAATGGACCATGAAACAGTCAAGGAAAAAATGGAGAAAATGCACTGGCTGTTTCGCATCAAATACACATTGTTTAGATTTGCTGCAGATGTACTCCAAGTGATACAAGTGTTTCCTTTAGCAAATATAAAAAGGGACATGTCTCTTCAAAATCTGTTTGCCTAATAGTCCCAAATACACCTCCATTTTCTAACTACGTATGTAAGATGTACATAAAATGCAAAGTAGACAGTAATAAATTCTCAGTGCTCCAATTTTAATAAATGAGACCATTGGTCTTCAACTGCTAAAGCAGAACTTTGTAGTTCTATAAAAATGTTTGGGGAAACAGATATTTCTCAATACTTTCCAAATCTGGTTTTCTTGGTGAATAACAGTTAAAATGACAAAAGAATAAGTAAATAAAGAAAGAATGCATATTGGGGTTTAATTTATTGTTTGAATTCTTTTAACTAACTGGAAATAATTATTTCTTTTTCTATCTGTGTATTGGAAAGACTGATCAATATTCTTTTGTGCAGTCAAGGTTTAATGATGTGTTTAAAATTAGGCTGAAAGATTCCCCATATGTAATATACTATGTTTTATTGTTTCCTTTTTTCTTGTTTTTCTCTGTGCTTTTTTCCTTTGTTATTTTTCTCCTCATTTTCTTCTCTTTCTGTAGATTAAGGTGATAAAATACAATAATTTTTTTACATATCAGCCTCTAATGTGACTTGTCCCACTTAGACTTTTTCCAGGGAGGGGGGAGGGGGAGAGAGAGGTTATAGATCAAAAAAGAGAAATAGAAGAGGGACTAAATAGAGGAGGGAAAAATAAGAATTTCCATATTGTAGACTGAAATTGAAGCAAGTGATAAGTTGGATTTAAAGATATCCTAGATCAAGCATCAATTCAAAATAATAACTGTGATGCCTTGAAATGTATGAATCTATTAGGAAACCCATTTTTCTAACAAACTGCACAATCTTGTAACACTGTTTCTCAGAAAATCAGATATACTACATTGCAGTCTTCTGTATATCACTATGCAATTCTACATGTGGGAAGGAAATACTACTTGATACATCTGCACATGTTAACCATGGCTGGTTGTAATAAATGCAGACACTTTATCTGTGACCCATATGGCTCCTCGACTATTGAAAAGCCACAAAACGTGATTAAGACTGATGTGCAAAACCACATTGGTTTCAAATTCCTGCTAAGTTAAACAGAATTCGTGTTCTTTTCAGCATCACACATTACATTTAGCCAAAGAAGACCATCAACTGTGGTAAGACTCCCATTTTTGATTACCAAGAGTTTGCTAATTTACCTCATTGGTTTGGTTTAAGCAAGTCAATATTAAGCTATAGCTTATGAAACTGACTTGTTTCAATTAATAACCATAGGCTGACATGCAAAGGTTCAGTTAATCAAAAACAGAAGTCTTTGCAGTCCCATTACAAGAGGAAAGAGAAATAGGATACAAACTAAACCAGCTCAATCCAGTTTCTGAAATATTACTATTTCTGAAATAGGCAGACCTATGCTGCCCAGAGAGAATCTATTTATGTGGTTGCTCAGAATCAACACCAACTTGATGGCAATCAATCAATCAATCAATCAATCAATCAATCACCCTCCCTATGCTAAATATACACTGAACACTGATTTTAGAACTCATTTCATCAACTTATTTTATTTAGACTCAGCTTTTTCCACCTGAAAAGCACCATTTCAGAACACTTGAAGCAAGTAAACTTTCAATATGTGAAGGATAGTTCAACTATGCACGTGAGTGTGTGATGGGAAGACATTACATTTCTGCTTTCCCCATCATTTTCCAGGAATACAGGCCTTGTTCCCTTTAGATTACGGCTTAAAAGCACATGGGAAACTATTACTAAGCCCTTTTCCAAGCCACTTTTCTTGCAGACATGTATAAAATGATATTGTTACCTTTAATTCACAGTAAGTATAAATCATACAATCCTGAATAGCTGTTCTTGTTTCAAAGGCAACCCAAAATATCAGATTTTTTTGTTTTGAGAAACAAAGCGACAACACTTATGAAATGCCAGATAATGACTTCCTGTTTCCCCCTAATTCCTAATATAAGCTCGCCCTTCCAGTCTGCTTCTTGGGGCCACACCAAAAAAGTGGAGGGAACATGTAAGCCCAAGACATCTTACATCCAAGTAAGGCTTGGAGTTAGCACCCCTCTTCTTAGGACTAAATGACTGATTGTCTGAATTAATGTAAAAAAAAAGGTAAAGGTTCCCCCCGCACATTTGTGCAGTCGTGTCCGACTCTAGGGGCCGGTGCTCATCTCTGTTTGTTAGCCGAAGAGCCAGCGTTATCCGAAAACGCTTCCACGGTCATGTGGCCGCATGACACGCGCGGAACGCTGTTACCTACCCACCGAAGTGGTACCTATTAATCTACTTGCATTTGCATGCTTTCGAATTGCTAGGTTGGCAGGAGCTGGAGCTAGTGCTCCACTAGTACTACACTAGTACTGAATTACACTAGTAATAATAGTAATAGTAATAACTAGTAATAATAGTAGTAATAGTACACTAGTAGTGAATTAATGACATCGCTCCAAATATATTTTCTCTTTTTTCAGTTCAGTTCACTCAAACTTTTTTTTAGGAGAAATAATAGCCAATCTCTAAATAAACCATGAATATTTGCCAGAGAGATTGTACAAAATGAAATGTCTAAGATCAAATACATGTTGGAAATGTAAAACAAATGTGGGAACTTTCTATCATATATGGTGGACATGTGAAAAAACAAAAAAAAATTGGGGAAAAATTCATGGCAATATATGTTAAATAATCAAAATGGATATGGAAAAAAAACCAGAATTTTATTTATTGGGATTAACGGACATGAAGATGAACAAAGAACATAAAAAACTACTATATCATCTGACTACAGCGGCAAGGATTATATTTGCAAAACATTGGAAAGAAGATGGTATCCCTTCAATAGAAGAATGGACAATTAAAACAATGGAAATAGCACAGATGGACAGACTGACAACTTTAATAAAACAAACTGGGAGATTATGAACTTATATGGAACCCATTTATAGAATTTTTGCAAAAGGAATACATTATAAAATTATTTTAGTGGAAAAAATACAAAAAGGGATAAATAGGATAATATATTAGACTATTAGAATATTTGAAAGGTTCACAATAAGTTAAGAATTAAGTAATTTGTAAAGAGATAAGATACAAGTATATAAAAGAAATATTAATGGGAAGAGAAAAATAATAGAAATATAGTAAATATCAAATAAAGATAAGAAGCTTTCTTCAAAGAAGAAACAGGAAGTCTTTTTAAGTTAGTTGTTCTATGTGGAATGATGTCAATGGTTGATTGTAATATGTAAATGAGGATGTTTTGTCTTGTATGTTTATTTGTGTATGTTATTATTATTTTTTATCTTGTTTTTGTTTGTTTTTTGTTTGTTATGTATTTTAAACAATAAAACTTTTTCTATAAAAAAATAAAATAAAAATAAAATAAATAAACCATGAATATTTGCAAATAATATTCTGTTTGCATCTTCTGTTCCAGATATTGAAATTAGGGATTCCCATATATCACTTCCATCAAAAAGATGCCGTCAACTTGCTGACCCATGAGATTTTATTTTAACCATTTAACATAAGCGGTATTTTATAGGAAAACAAAACCAGCTGTTTGCAGCTGCTGTGTATCTGTACCTGACTTACGCTTTTAGAAAGTTCATTTTCTTTTCTACCAATGAAAAGTGAAAGTGAAAGGTCCTCTGTGCAAGCACCGAGTCATTACTGACCCTTTGGAGGGACGCCGCTTTCGCTGACGTTTTCTAGGCAGACTTACAGCGGGGTGGTTTGCCATTCCCTTCCCCAGTCGTGATTACCTTTCCCCCAGCTTAGCTGGGTACTCATTTTACCGACCTCGGAAGGATGGAAGGCTGCCTCGACCCAAGCCGGCTGAGAACCAGCTTCCCCTACAGAACTCTTTTGTAAACTGTTACTTTACTTTTCCTCTCTTAATCTGATCCAGTAGAGATAATTCTTTGCCTTTCTAAACAGAGATAGCCATGAATGTATACAATATTTTTCTTTATTTAGGTTTGGGGGGAAATATATTCTATTACAGGAAGTTAATTTGTGTTCTCAATTTATTCAAGAATACAACTATACATAATACTGCATTGTTTTGATTTTAGGAGGCAACAGTCCCAAGGAAAATATTTGAAAGGATTACATGTGGCCTATTTAATTTTATCCTTCTGCCCTTGAGTTTACTGAAAATCAGACTTTTAATGAAGAGACCATATTTTAGGGGGGTTGTTCAGGTTTTTTTGTTTTGCATTTTTTGCCATCATGTATACAGATGATGTTTTGGATTCTTCAAGGTTTAAGTAACGGTAATACATTATTGGAAGAATGGGAGAGGAAATACTATATTTGACTTTAGTCACTGAAATTAGGATCAGGAAATAATTTATCTATTGATTAAACTGAGATGAGTCACTATTTTGGCCAACCACTCACTCTTAGCTCAACCTGCCTCACAGGGTTGTTGTAGGAAAAAACATGGGAGGAGGGTGTATTATACCTTAAGCTCCTGAACAAAAGGCAGGATATAAATCTGACAAATCTTTCTTCATTTTACCTTTAGCTCCTGAACCCTTAGTGCTACTTAAAAGCAGGAGACTAAATTACAGCACTTTTCACACAGGGTGGAAACAGATGATATCCAAGTATGGCATTTCCTGGAAAGCCCCCTCACCACAGGGCTGGTTTGAATAGAACATCTGAGGATCCAACCTTATGTGTGGTTTTTCTTCTATTATTATCTATATGTCACATCCTGAATGTTAAATTACCTCCCTTTCAGCCTTTCAGCAATCAGGACGTCCAGAATAAGTGTGTCTGATGTGTAGTTCAACATCCCCAATTTTGAGGGAGGATTATCCTTTTTTCATTTGACAAGTTAACATGTGTCATGTGCACATCCTGTTTCAACTTTCTCTGCTAGGGAGAAGAAATGTACAATGTATTTTTTAAGTTCTTTGATTTGGGAAGGAATTAATAATGTGCTTTTCATTTTTATTTTCCTCGCTAAGAGCTACCATATGTTGCATTTTATTGGCAATACGTTTGTAGAAAAAACACTAGGTATTTTAGAGCCAAATATAAGGATTAGAAAAGGAATTTATAGCCATCGAATGGTTTTAATTTGAGGGCACAGAAAAGGAAGATGTTTAGAAATAAAAATTGTATCCTGGTCTAAATGACATCTTTTTTTTTTTTTACTGAAAAATAGGAAAGTGGATTTTTAATATATTTTTAACGTCTATAGTAAAATGGTTACAAAAAAGTTCATTTACTGATACTCAGCTTTTAGCCCCCCAAATAATTCCTAAAAGTTGTGTAATAAGAATTCAGATAAGACTGTTTATAGTAACAGATTACTGTATTACAATTCCAGTACACAGAGGGCAACACAATGGGGGTTTCATTTTATGCGCCTTTGATTGTTTCCTCATAAGGCGTACTTCTGTGTTGAAAGAATGAACTGGTTGCCAGTTTTCCAAGCCTGGTTTAAGACTCACTTTGGTATGCAAAACCATGCAGTATCTAAGCCCAAATTACAAAACTGACTATATGTTATATCTCCCAAATTCAAGGACAAGAATGTCTTTCTTCCTCCAGGAAGAAATTTAACTAAAAAGTGATGGACAGATTCAGTCATTCTTCACTCAGAGTTGCTTCCACTTACTGACTTTTGATCTAAGGTTGATAACCCTATCCCTGTCACTGTCCCAGTGGTGCGGTACACATCTGTACAAATACAAGTATTTGTATGTATAAAGTGTGATAAAAGTGTTGAATTGATTTCACATTTTCCCAATATTTCCATTCCCCCCCACACACACCCTCAGCTGGACATTTTTCATTTTTTCCTTGCTTCAAAATTTCCAGAATAATAGGCATTGCTCAGGTTGATTATATTACAATATTATTATAGAGTGAGGTTAAAATTACGTCAGATAAGAAAACAGTAGAAGTGAGGCCTCTCAAACTTAGGGGCAGAAGTGGGGTACACAGATGTGACTAGTCTCCTACAAAGCAGCTTTGGGAGAATAAAAAAAACAGAAGATA